>RJWJ010003736.1:0-82981 GCA_004363605.1 Indri indri | reverse complement strand
AGCAATCCTACTGTCTCAGCCTCCCGAGTAGCTGGGACTACAGGCATGCGCCACCATGCCCGGCTAATTTTTTCTATATATATTTTTACCTGTCTGATTAATTTCTTTCTATTTTTGGTAGAGACGGGGTCTCGCTCTTGCTCAGGCTGGTCTCGAACTCCTGAGCTCAGAACGATCCGCCCGCCTCGGCCTCCCAGAGAGCTAGGATTACAGGCGTGAGCCACCGCGCCCGGCCATATAGACTTTTTGAAAGTATTATCAAGAGCCATGGAAACAGAAACAAAAAGTAATCCAACCTTTGAAAATCATTTAAAATGCAAAATATGCAAAAATTGACATAAGCAGTTGAGGAATGATTAGGAAGTAATAGCAATACCACCAAGAAAAGTTATGAAAATGATAGCACAACCAGAAAAAACTGTTAGGGTACAATCAAAATTATATGAAAATTATTATCAAATATAATGTATACTCACATTAAAAATAAATTCAATAAATACATGTCATTAATTCAATAAAATCTAAAAGTAATGCATGAAATTGTAATATTAGATTTGTTTCATAGGTAGTTTTTCATTTTCTGTTTTCATAATATTTCATAATATAATAATTTAAACTATTCCTTAAAATTTTATTTTTGAAAACAAAAATTTCAAGTACTTTGAGCCTCAAATATAGCAATATCTTTAGTAGTAGTCATATGACATTACTTTCTGGTTAAAAATAGACTCATATACATGTACACACAATGCATCCAATAACTAAACTATACACAAAACAGATCAAGTTTAACAAATTCAACTTAACTTCCACTTAAGTTAATATACTTAATTTCTCCCACAAAAAGAGCTCTCCAACATAACTAAGGTTTTTTTATTCTTATTGCCATTTTCATACTTTTAAATATTCCATGTATTTTCTCTATACCACCCTACAATAGATAATAATATGTCTGAGCAGAGATACCTACAATGCAAATTACCAAAAATAAAATATTCTTGTTTTAAAATAAATGTATGAGCATTTAAAAATAATCAGGCTATATCTTTAAGATTCTATTGTCCAATGCATGTGGCTACCTTGGAGCACTCTATAAACCCATAACAGACATAAATGGAAGAGTGTAATCTGCAAATCATTTATCATAATGAAACTACTCAAAATCTCAAATGGTGAAAAAAAAAAAATCCTTGCCATTGAAACTAAGAAATTTCATGTCTATTTCAGCAAAAATAGAACTAAAATCATTTCTTACCGACACAATTGCAGTAACATTTGCTGGCTCTCCTATCCTTTCAATGATAAGACGAATAACTGTTGTACTTGTTTCATTAACAACAAATTCTGTTTGTCCAGCAAATCTTATTTCTGTTTCTCCAAATACAAAAGAGATAAAAAAAACTGAAAGAAGATTTACTACTGAAGATGCAGAGGGCATCCCTGAAAGAAAAAAGAAAAAAAAAATTATTCACAAAACATATCTAACATATTTTCATTAGATTATGTTATCTACAGATATAAATACAATGCAGAGAGTTATAAAGTGAATAACTAAGACCTAAATACATCAAATATTAAGCCATCCAACTCAAATGTGTGATAACAGAAGTTATTGATAAAAATCACAATCTATTCTTATGGTTCTATCTTTACTATTCGTAATTGCTTTTTGTTCTTTAACTTCTATACCAAGATAATAGTTATAAATTAAACTTATTTATTAAATTTCATTTATTAAAAAATGTATTGACATCCACCCTTTAAGAAAAACACAGGCATCAACATGGAAATCAAATTAAAGCCCATCTTTCCCCAAATGAAGCTATGAAAAACCAGCCAAAACTAAAACATTTGAAGCTAAAGCTTTAGCAATAAATCGATTTCTTGGTTGGTGCTTACTTTTTCCTTAAATTTGTCATATTTGAGAATTTTTTAAATTTCTAGTTATTGCAAGGAAATGTTAATCCTTTCAAAGAAGAGGTAAATTTGGGGAACTTAAATTTCTTTCATTTTATTAGCTGAAATACTAATACCACTTCTTAGAAAATGTCTACATTGCTTTAAAATAAAATTTGGCAAAGCGTATATTTCTTTCTTTCCCGTAACGTCTACTGTTTTCTTCTTACTACAATATGTGTGTTTATGAGTCAACAATATTGTTCCTACTTTCAGCACTGTGGGATTCAAGTGCTTTCAAAAGCACAACAGCGCAATGGTCTCTTGAAAGCGCTGCTGCTGTATTGTAATGTAGATGTACCTCTAAAAATGTGAACAATTTCTCTCACGGATCATTAAGATTCCAATGTATCTATGTGATCAGTCACACGAACATAACAAGTTCATGTGTTTTAAAAGAGAGTTGCATTACATACTCCATGAGCCAAAATGCTTCCTATTAATCTTTACCTTGGCCAAGAAGTAATAAAATTTTCATGTATGTGGTATTTCCACATGGCTACACATGGCTTTACATTTAGGAATCACCAAATACATGAGTTCTTGATATATTTTAGGGTTTAAAAGCAATTATCTCAGTCAAGTATATTCAAACAATGCCATCTGAAATTGCTCAATAACGTCTCACATGCTTCAGACTGCAAAATCCACAAATAGGGATGCAGAATTCAAATGGAGTCCAGGAAAGAGACATAGGCCGAGAGGGGCAGAAATGCTGAAGGACCATTAGATGTATTTGCACCAGCCCCTTCTCTCCAAGCAAGCCTGCCAGAAGGCTAGGGAACTCAGAAAAAGAAATAAAACAGCTTTCCTTCACTAGCTGCATACTCTTCCCTGAATTCTAATCCAGGAATGTTCATAGAAAGAACAGAAATGGAAAAGGTGAGAGAAAGGGAAGGAAAAAGCAAAGCATGAGTGAGACAGAAAACTGGGAGCAGTTCTGAGCTAAACCAGAGCCAACTAAGAAGATCTTTCATGGAATTAAAGCCAGAATGATTTCACACCCCACTTATGACAAATAGTGGGAAAGAAATGAACTACAGACAATGAAGAGGATGCAGAATAAAGGAATGAAAAGGTAGCCACCTAGGCCTTGAATGTGAAAGAAAAAGATCAACTTTGGTCTGCTGTGATTTTGAAAGAAAACTCTCAAGGCCCTGAACAGGAGATGTGATAGAACCTGGAGCTGAAAGAAATAAGAAGATATCCAAAGTTCGAAGTGATAAAGAGTAAAAGTGAGACTATAGCATGAGAAGAAGGAATCATGAACAACTAAGAACAGTTTTCAAAATTTGTCCTGCATAAGAATAACCTCCAGCATTTGTTAAAATGCCAATTCGTACTCTCAGAATTTCTGATCCAGTGGGTCTAGGGCGAGGCGTAGGAATGCGCATTTAACAAGCAGCACTATGGATTCTTATGCAACTGATGCTTGGAATACACTTTGAAAAATACTGTTCTAGAGAGTGAGGAACAGTGTGAGAAGTGTGTCCTCGGGTGGAAATACGAAAAGCCACATTCGTAGTTATAAGTTAACTACTGAATTTTTCAATGCTATATGCATGAACTTCCTCATATGTTTTTCTACATATTCTCCTATTGCTTTTTAAGATTCCATGCAGTCTAAAGGAAAACTGTAATGACCCTTAGAAAGTAACAGCAAATGCTTACATAGAGCTGTTTTAAGTACTTTCTACACATTAACACATTTAATCCTTACAATATCTCTACGAGGAAGGTGGGAGTATCGTTAACCCCATTTTATAATTAAGGAAACTAAGGCACAGACAGGTCAGTTAACATGCAGTGTTATTCAGCTAAGTGACTAGGCAGGACTTGAATCCGGTAATCTAGCTCTAGACTTTCTACCCAATAACCGCATTATACTACCTCTTACATTTTATTCCTACAAATCACACACCTTCATCTTGAATAACATAATAGATAATTTATGCTACATGTTTCCAAGTATTCAAATATTTTAAACTCATGCAGAATAACCAAAACTGTCATAAAACTGCATAATTATGGGCCTCCTGAAAGTTTGCACCTGATTATTCTGATAAACATTACATTAATTTAAATGACATTACAGTTCTCTTGACTACTTTAAATATTTAACAGCATCTTTTAATGTCAGGACCAATGAGTTCAAATGCTGCATTCTTATGGTTTCCCAGGCAATTAGAGTTCCAAGATCTTGTGTTTAAGTCAGTAAATTCATTTTAAATTGGTCCACTTCGAGATTATGCAAAATGAACAAACAAGCATGATTGGAAATGCCTCAAATTCTGTGACATCATTGATAATTGCATCTCCTTGGCTTTCATCTTTTCACACTGTAAGAAAAGTTGTTGGGGCAAAGTTGGCATTCGATAGAAATTAAAAGATGAAAAAAAGCTTTGAAAATGAAGTTCCCATTAGAAGACAGGCATAATTACACAATAGTGCTGAATAGTTTCTTTTTTATAGTAACTAGGTACACTTTCCTCTACCATACTAAAAATCTAGTCTTTGGAATTCCCTTCATTTTTTTAAATTAAACTCAGAAGATGAGACATTAGTAATTGACACAACACATAAACCTTAAATCTATTTCAGGTAACTTTTTCTCTTACGAGATTTAATAAAAATTGTACATGCCTCATCAGACGACTTATTTTAAACCTCTCTATAAAATGAACTTCAAACAACATATGTTTAAAGATCATAATGTGCATAATTCGTACTCTGTCACTGTTGTGAAAGAACAACTTTAGCATCAACAACATCCTTCCTCCTCTCTGTAATGGCACCATACTCCTGTACTCAAATCCTCTCATTTCCAACCATCATCCATGTTCTCCTCACACTTCCCACACTTGTTCGGTATGATTCAAAGGAAATTAAAATTGTTTCTCCCAATAGGTCTCTTATCTCTTAATACATTTCTTATCATGTTAAGATGATATGTGATTTAGGTTACTTTCTTGCTTCTCATTTCCTGAATTATATTATAAAATTTTGAGAGTCTTGGTAACATATAGGCACAAAGTCTCAGGTTCTTAAATTCTAGTAATCATATTAAATCTATACAACGAGTCAGCTAATTCTGTAAAAGAAATTTCAGAATTAAAATCTGGAATATACTAGAGTCACTGTTATAATGCAAACTGGTTTCTTTCAGAAGAGAAGCCTATATAGTTTGGTATAACGCTTGCGTATTGAGTACCCACTATACATCATGCAACACCTTGTGCTTATGTCTGAGGACACAAAGATACTTAAGATATAATTCTTGTCTCCAAGACACTCATAGGGATGGGCACATGATTCAGATCAGGCCAATCAAAGCCAAGAAGACACAACTTTGAAACTTTTGCTTACACATAGGGATGTAGATTTGTTCAACCACTAGATTGAGGATTGTGACGATTAGGGCCAGTTCCCTCCACAATGTGGAAATGAAGCCAACATAGCAGAAGACAGAGCCAAGAGGTGGAAAGGAGCCCCATCTTGATAATCAAGCTTAAGTTTCTGAATCCAGCTTTAACCTGGATTTTTCAGTTACCGAGATAATAAAATATATTTTGTGCTTTATCTGGTTTGGGTTGGATTTTCTGTCACTTTCAGCATCAATATTTATCCACCAATCTCCAATCTGTTACACTATGACCTCATGTTAAGATACACCAAGTGGAAGGTCCCCCTGCCCCAGTCTATCATTAAATAGTATTAGTCTTCTGTAAGCATTTGTGAAAGGATGCCACACTAGCTATGTTCCCTGTTGTCATGTAATTATTGCCACCGTGTGTACTCAGTCTAATATTTTTTTCTCTTGACCTCAAACCTGGCAATGACTAGTAAGGAATTTTAAGGCACATAGACAAACCAGGGATGTTTTCAGAATAGAACACTCACTGTCCTAAAAAAGTAAATGCTCTTCTAATTGTCACCAAGGAACTCCAATATCATGCTCCTTAAAATTAATCTGACACTAATTCCTTTCTATTGCTCTTTCCCAGGATGCTGCTTTCTTCCCTTTTGAAAGCCTGCTGGTATTTCCCAGCTTTATTCCTTCCTTGGATTACTTAGCCCATAAATGCATTAAATGTTATAAAACGACACTCATCAACAACAATCTGTCATAATAACCATTGAATTCTAAATCCTGTTTATCTATAATAATACCTTCCTCCCATCTTACTTCGTATTAATGGGAGCCTTAGGACATGTAGAAAGTATAGCATATTCTGAGTAAATAGGAATAGTTTTCTACTTTAGGTCTCAACAACTATGTAGAAGAAGAGTAAAATAATGAACAGAATAAATTAAATAAATGAGAATTAGGACTCAGTAGATGAAAATATGAATAAAAACATAAGAATTCAATTGATTTTGCTGATTTTGTGGTAATCAACTTACATAAAAACCTTTCTTCAGTTTGGAATTTAACCCTGTTTTTTTAAGTTTCAGAATAAACAATTGTACAATATCTGTAAGTACTTTGGCAAAGATCTGAAAAGACAGACATAATTAGTGTGGAAGGGATGCATTGACCTTTCAGCTCAGCTTTTGCCTTGTCAATGCCATAGCAAGCGTATTCCCACGGTGTGACCACCAGGTAATTAATACGGAAAATATGATCCTAATGGAGCAGGGTTTTCAAGTTTAGAATTACTTGAATTCTATTACATTTACTAAAGGGCATTCTAAAACTATAGAATTACTCCTGTGGAACAAGAGAAGATTCATCATTCATATCATCAATTATTCAGCCTGTAAGAATTCTTAATCTGTGTTATTTGTATTTGGCAAGTACTACAAAAAAAAAAAAAAATCGACCTCTTCCTTCTTCCATAACAAAACAGAATTTAAATTTGCAACTTTCAAGAAAAACAAAGTAAGCTAAAGTTACAAATAGAGGAAATGCTAAATATTTTCTAAATGATAAAGGGGACAGTCTTCTTATTCAGACTATAGGTAATGTTATTATCTTTATTTGTATTTATTTATTTTCAATTTTAAAGAGTACATTTTATTTTAAACATCTTTAAATAGCTTATATATGCATATGGCACAATATTAAAAAGAAACAAAAGGTAAACAGTGAAAAGTAAATCTCCCTCACAGCAACACCCACCAGCCATCTGCTGCTCCTACCCATAGGCAAACCCAGATAGTAACTTCATCTGTATCTCTCAAGAGATAGTCTGGGCATATACTTATATAGATATATATGTATGCCTACAGAGGAAAATTCCTGGGACAGGTTTTGTTTTCTTCTGCATACAGACTAGAGGAATCAGCACATCTTTCCAAGACGTTGGTTAAGAGAGGGACAGCAACTTCTGTGTAGACATTCATGTTGGGAACATGGTTATTGTCTCAGATACACATCATCATCACTGTAGATCTCATCAATAAAATGATGGCTTCCATTGACTTTCACTACACCTATCAATTCACTCTCCAGGGAAGGGTTAGACACAAATATGCTAACATGCACTTTCCTAAACCACATACTGCCAAACCTACATCAATCAAAAGTGGTTGTTCTCTATGCCTGGGAGCCAATAGCTATCCTGCCATTCCCTTTGATTCTTTCCTGGTTTTGATGTCCTATTCACTGATCCCATGTTTTCTCCTTTTTTGGTTTACTTCGTTTATTCCCTTGTTTTGATGGAGAACACACTCCTGTAACATCTTGAGAAAGGGTGTGTAGAAATAAATGTTTTAGGCCTTGTATGTTAGAAATTCTCATGATGTTATTCCACTTCAATAACAGTTTCATTGGGTATAGAATTTTAGATGAAAATAATTTTCTTTTGGAATTTTGAAAACATAAATTGATTGTCTTCAAGCTTCCAATGTTGCTGTTAAGAAATCCAAAATTATTTTGATTCTGAAGTGTCATATGTGACCTTATTTGTGTTGTCCCCTTCTTGAAGGTAGTTCTCATTATACCCAAGTGATCTGAAATTCCACAAGGATATATCTTGGAATTAGTTTATTTTTGTCCATTTGGCTGAACACTCAATAAGTTCCCTTCGATCTGACACTCATATCTTTCAGACCAGGATACTATTATAACCTTTCTTATAATATTATTTCACAATGACTTCTGCCCCTCACTCCATTTTCACTGATCTCTTACCTAGAGCTCTTACTATTTAGTACTGATATTCTGAGACTGGTTTTCTCATTCTCTTATCTTTTATTCTCTCTGATCTCCAATACTTTGATTTATGCTCTACTTTCTGAGAATTTAATTCATCATTAAATTTCAATTCTACCAATTTTTTTCATTTATACTATCAAGTTTTCCATTTTTAAGAATTTAACATATTTGCATGCTATACATCCAATAAAGGGCTGATAACTAGAATCTATAAAGAACTCAGGCAAATCAGCAAGAAAAAAATCAAACAACCCCATTAAAAAGTGGGCAAAGGACATGAACAGAAACTTTTCAAAAGAAGATAGACTAATGGCCAAGAAACATGAAAAAATGCTCAGTGTCTCTAACCATCAGGGAAATGCAAATCAAAACCACAATGAGATATCACTTAACTCCAGTGAGAATTGCTTTTATCAAAAAGTCTCAAAACAACAAATGTTGGTGTGGATGTGGAGAGAGAGGAACACTTATACACTGCTGGTGGGACTGCAAACTAGTACAGCCTCTATGGAAAGTATTATGGAGGTACCTCAAAGAACTAAAAGTAGAACTACTATTTGATCCATCAATCCCACTACTGGGTTTTTACACAAAGGAAAAAAAGACATTCTTATAAAAAAGACATCTGCACTCGAATGTTTATAGCAGCACAATTCACAATTGCAAAGATGTGGAAACAACCCAAGTGCCCATCAATACATAAGTGGATTAATAAAATGTGGTATATGTATACCATGGAGTACTACTCAGCCATAAAAAATGGTGAACTACCTCTTGTATTATCCTGGGTGGAGCTGAAGCCCACTCTTCTAAGTGAAGTGTCATAAGAATGGAAAAACAAGCACCACATGTACTCACCATTAAATTGGTACTAACTGATCAACAGTTGTGTGCATAAATGGAAATAACATTCATCAGGTGTCAGGCAGATGGGAGGGAGGAGGAGGGGATGGGTAAGTTCACACCTAAGGGAGTGGGGGAGGCAGCGCATGCTGTTTGAGGGATTGTAGCTTTGACTCAGCAGTGCAAAGGCAATTTCTGTGACTAAAGGGTTTGTACCCCCATAATATTCTGAAATTTAAAAAAGCAGCATTTAACAGTATCTTGTTCTTTTTCCATTAATCTAATACCAATTTTAATCTCTGATTTTTTTTTAAGTTTTCTTTTCTCTTTGTAGTCTCTGTTACATCTAAATTGCTTTGTTATTTATTCTGGAATCTATCTTCTATATTAGATTGCTTTAGATATCTGGTAACTCTTGATCATCTGCATATGTTTGAAAGTAGGAGACTAAATTGATGACTGGATGCTCTGAATATAAGGATCTCCATATCTGCATATGATTAAGAATAAGAGACCAAAATGATAATTAGAACTTCTGAGCATGTGTAGGAGGGTGTGGCTTGTCAACTTTTGTTGAAAGGGGTGAACTATTTATTAGAAAGTCCCAATTTCGGTACCTTTAGAAAAGACTTCATTTTTAGGTTGATCAGGTTCCCCAGAGAATCTTCCATTCTCCCATCTAGAGGGCACAGATAAAATTACCAAGACTTCTGGGACCCAAATAGCAGGGAAAAAACTGGAGTCTGTGGTCATATGGTCACTTAATCCCCTGTTTTCTTTAGGGATCCTTACCATTACTCTTGCCTCATATCATCAAGCAAGAAACAATGGTTTTTTTCTGGAGAATGAACACCAGACATGGAAGGGTAATGTGGGAGTCTGCAGCAGGGCAGGATGGAACGGATGATGATCCCGAGGATCTCCTGGAGCAGTTTTCTCTCCACCTAGTTTCTCGCCCACCACCAAAGTTATACAGGTACCCTGTACTATCATTTCCTGTGTCTTTCGAGGATTCTTCCACATAAATATGGCTATATCTCAGCCTGCTAGTTTAGCATTAAGCTTTCTTTAGTCTGCTAAGACAATTACTATTCATCCATCTGCCTTTCTGGCTCCAAAATGTGTTGCTACTGTTTCCTCTCTTCTTCCCTCTATCCTTGCAGGTTTATATAATTAAAAAAAAAAAAACTTTTCTATAAAGTGTTCTATTAAAGGTGTACATATAAAGTCAGTACTTAAAAGTCTATACTCAGTGAAACTATTAGTTGAGTGGAGGATAATATAAAAATAATTTCTAATATACAAGGTGGAAAACATTTATCTCTACATACCCTTTCTCAGGATGTTACTGGAAGACATTCTCCATCAAAACAAGGGAATAAACCAAGTAAACCAAGAAAGTAAGAAAGAAGAAAACATGGGATCAGCTAACAGAAGATCAAACACAGGAAAGAATCAAAGGGGATCCTAGGATGATATAAAGGAGGATCCCAGGATGACTGCTGAACCCTAGGCATAAAGGGCAACCTCTTTTGATTGATGTAGATTTAATAGCATATAGCCTAGGAAAGACAAGTTACCATATTTGTGTCTACCCTTTCCTGAAGAGTGAATTGATAGGTGTAATGAAAGTCAATGGAAGCCATCGTTTTATTGATGAGATCTACAATGATTATGGTGTGTATCCGAGATAATAATCATGTTCCCAACATGAATATCTGCATGGAAGCCTGGTATCCCTCTGTTAACCAACAGCCTTTCATTTTCTTTCATTTCAATTATTACATTTTGCATTTATTTTGTTACTCTCCTTAGGACAAAAACACCTTCAAGACAATGACCTTGCCCATCTTGAATACCTGCACCTACCCAGCACCTAGCACAGTGCTTGGTATATAATAGGCCCTCAAGACATGCTTATTTAATGAGAAAATTATGAAGAAATAAATTAACCTATCTTCCTTGGAGTAATGGGAACATAGGAAAAGCATGGTGTAGGAAAAGAAAGCAAGAGACTCTTCATCCTCCCTTGCCGTAGTTAGTTTTGTCAGGGCCAAACACAATTGTCTAACTCGCTACTTTGATTCCAGTAGCATGGGCATAGAGGTGAGGCTTACATATAGAGATCATTTTAAGAAAAGGTATCCAAAACTTGAATATAAGGCAAAAAATAGTTTGTCATGAACTTTCAATATCACACAGGGCACGGACCCACCCAAGATTTAGAGAAAAGTACTTTGTTCAATCAATAGTTGTTTACTATTGATAAAAGATCTCAGACTTGGTGAAGTTACAAATAAATTGAAAAAATTTGCCCTGTATAGATGCAAGTAATTTTTGTCCAGTGAAACAGACAACCCATAGGTAACAGCTTTATTGCCCAGCAGGACATTAAGCAGTTTTATCTTTAATCCAGAATTCTTATTTTAACATTCCTTTATTAATTTTTTTATAAATATTTTGTTCCCTGAATGTTCTTCAAACCACTACTAATACTCTATTAATTTCCTCATTAAGCAATGGGTTGAATAAAATCTTTGACATGTTCATTTTATATTTGTATAACAGTCATATTTGTAAACTTTCACAGAGCATACTTGAACATAATAATCTTTTTTTTTTCCCCAAAAGAGTACCCACAATATGACAAATCACCCTGGTACACACCTAGGACTTTGGTTCTACAATAGTCATTTCAGTGAACAATAGTGCAGTTTGGCTGAATACTTCCAAAAAAAAAAAAAAAAAAACGCAAAATTTCATATAACACGAACAGGGCAAGTAAACACTTGATCCAGTACATAAAAGTCATTTAACTCATATTACTGGATTTCTGATTTTGATCTTCTTTCCAGAATGTTTAAACTTGACATTTTCCATGAGTCCATGTACTCCCATTTACATGAATCACCAAGAAACAGATCACAAAAGTCATTTGATCTGTTCCTATTTGGACTACATATGTCCACCAAGGAAATAGAAAGAACATTGTACAGAAGCTTCAATTCCAGAGCTCTGTGAGGCTCTAGAAGATTATAGATTTTGATTACGCTTTCTGTATTCCACTTTTGCAAAGCACAAAATGAAAGTCTCACTACTCTAAATCTTTTGAGAACAATTCAGAAGCAATAAAGTAAGTCACAATCTGTGCACACAGCTGATAAATCTTAGCATGTCACAGTGTCTATGTCAAGGAGTAGTAAGATATGATTGTCTTTTTGTTCCTTTGAAAAATAAGGATTATATATTTAACTTTTCTTGAACCACCATTAGATGGCACCCCTCCATCTACAAAAACAAATCACAAGCAACAATATCTCAAATTATGAAAAGAGGTCTTAAGAATTTAAAGATAGATTTTTCACTACTTACAACTCTGCACAAACAAATATAATTTCATAATTCTATACAGATTGCAAAGAGAAAAATCACAAAAAGCAATGTTTTTGAAATTAATATCTGAGAACAGTTTGAATTAGTTCTGGTCAAACGAAATTTCTTTATTTTCCCCGGAGAGTCAATATTATCTAAAATAGAAAAAACGGTTTCTTTCAAACACTTTCTGGGAGTTTCTTTCTCTTCTCTGCCTACTTATTGAAGATAGTCTGATATTACTGAATAATATAGGTCCCTGTGTTTTGTAAATGAATTATTTGCACTTATAGCAGGACAGCAAAAGGGAAAGTTTCAGTTATAAACCCAGAGGCCTACAGACATGTGTTTTTTAGGAAAAAAATATTTACACAATAATACTAAATGATCATTTTTGCCAAGATTTAAAACTTGAAGATTTTACATTTTAAAAAATGGATTTCTTGATTATTTTTAAAAATTACCAGAACTGACAAATCTGGGTCCACATTTCTCCATGGCACCAATTGGCTGGAAGTAAGCAGCAGCTGTTATTTAGACAGAGAATTTGCTGTTCCATACCCTCTCAATGTCTCCTCAGACTAAGGTCAAAGAAGAAAGTAAAATATTTCTTACATCCATGTTATTCCAAGGGGGAAATGCAGGCACAAGTGTGTGCATGCACACGCATGCACCTGTGTACACACAGAAACCACCTTACAGGCTGTCCATTGTAGGACAATGGGAAGCATTCTTTGCAGTGCCTATGTGGAGATCCCACCATAGATGCCATGAAGCCCCTAGCTGCATACTGCAAGTTCCCCCTGGGGAGTTGAGCCCTCAGTCACCTCCAAAGCAGGAGGCAATGTTGGCCCAGAGTCAGCCTTGGACTCTAATCTAGTCTCTGCCATCTTCCCAGCTGTGTGAGTTTGGACATGTCACTTCACTTCACTCAGCCGTTAAAAGGACGTAAAAAGAACAGCTACAGCACTGGGGTAATTGTGAGGCATGAGGAGGGAATTCATCCCTGGGCACTGTAAAATGCCGGGTTCTGGGCTTCAGACCTTCAATTTCCACATGGTCAAGAGACCAAAGGAAATAGCATTGGGTACCCTGGACTGTTCCATATCAGGGCCACCCACCCACCCACCCACTTCCTGCCTCTCCACCCCTCACAGTAGCAATATTAGAGTGAAGGAATGTTTGAAGTAGCTGGAAACATTGACAACCCGGAAAAGTTTGAAAAAAGCAATGAAAACCTATCATAGAATTCAAGGTCAGAAAGGGAATGAATTGCATGCAACATTGTATTTGAAAGCACAAAATGGTGGGACTCCTGATGTTTCAGATGTCCTCCAAAACTTGAACCAGAGTATCAGCCACCTCTACACACTATAACTGGCACAGGAAGCACAGGTAGAAGAGAGGTCAGGGAACCTAGCAGATGCCCACCCTCCCAGCTGCACCTATCATCCCAGAAAGGGAGAAGAGTACTTCTCAGAGTTAGAAAAAGAAGTTTGTATTCTATCTGCAATAAGGCACGGTTCCTCCAGGTTAAAAAAAAAAAGTGTAGAAAAACAAAAGAGCAGGAGGCCCTGAAAGTGTTTTAAGATGGAAACCACTGCCATAACCACTCTCTGCCCAAGCCCAGTCCATCTTCAGACTTAACACAAGTCTCTTAACCACCCGTCTTCTGCTGAAGCCATCACATAACTTTATATCCAGATTTTTTTTTAAATAAGTGTTTGTTAATCATTTTCATAATAAAACAAAAAAACAAAACACGTAATACAATTTGACTAATTAAAGTCAAACTTTATTCCAATTTTTTTCATGTTTAACCTAATGCTTGCTGTTCGAGGATCTCATTTATTTGTCATGTTTCCTTAGGCTCCTCTTGGCTGTGACAGTTTCTCAGACTTTTCTTATACTTGATGACCTTGGCACTTTTGAGGAATACTGGCCAGGTATTTTGTACCATGTGCCTCAATTGGGATTTGTCTGAAGACTTTCTCATAATTAGACTGGGGTTGTGGCTTTTGGGGAAGACCAAAGAGACAAAGTGACATTCTCATCACATCGTATCAAAGATACATACTATCAATATGACTTATCGCTATTGATGTTGTGCTTGATCACCTACCTGAGGTAATATTTGTCAGGATTTTCCACTGCCAAGTTACTCTTTCCCCCTCTTTTCCATACCATACTTTTTGGAGGGAAGTCACTGCGCAGCACCTCTCTCCCAGGAACCCCCCCGCCACCTTCTTTTTAAAGAGACTGACTGCTTTCTTGCAAACCAATCAAGCTCACTTTCATCCATCCACCCACTTATTGAAAACTGCACCAGGCATCAGAACATTGTCTACATATCGTATTATAAATCTGTATAACTCGGTAGTGCAAACTAATTGGAAGATGAAAGGACTACACATATGGGAGTCTAATAGAATTAATGGAATGCAGGTCATTATAACATAATTATGGAGATGTGCTGCCTAAGGTTAATTGGCAATTTCAGATTTTGCTCTTCAAATCGTATGTGTCTAAGCTCATTATTTCTTGTGTTAGTGAAGCTCTTGATCATAATGTTCTGGGTTATGCTGATGCTTGTACACACTTACTGTCCAAGCCTCCAACAACCCCCAATTGACTGCTGATTTTTTTATTATATTTCCTCAATTTCTTCAAGCAGTTCTAAAATCTCCAGCAATAGCACTTACAAACCATTTTTTTTTCTAGCCATTAAGAGTCTAAGAATTCAAACTAATGGAGCAGTTGGTCAGTCCCAATTTTCACACTGAAGAAAATATACCAAGACTTATCAGATATGGCTTTACAGTTGCCCAGGGGCAACTCTAGGCAGTCACTTAACTTCATGAGTCTACTTCTTTATCCATAAGATGAAGTCCTAAGACTACTAACTTTATCTAATTATTTTGATCTTGGATTTACGTACCAAGTCTATAATGTTTCTGTTTTCTAATTCATTCATTTCTTCTTTGATCTTTATCAATTCTCTATCCTGATTAGTTTATTGTGGTATTGTTTTTAAGATCCATAAATTGAAAACCAGTTTAGTTTTCATTACTCCTTAGGCCCTACAGATGTAATTTTGCTTTTAGTATAACTTTGGCTGCATCTCAGGTCTTGATAAGGTAAATTCCTAAGTTCTAAAAAGTCTGTTGCTTCAGATATTAGTTCCTATTTAACACAAGGATTATTTAAAAGAGTTGAGTTTTTCCTTGTTTCTAACTGGAAGGGAATTTTGGGCTTTCTTAAATTTATCAGTTTTCTATTTTTGTTTTAAAAAGAAGTAGGCTTTTATTTAATTTTGTTCATAACATGCTGTTTTCTGGTCCTCACTTTCATTTATTAACTTGGATACAAAACAGAATTATGTAAGCTTAACAATGATATGGGAAAAAATAAACCTTTTGTTCTTTGGTCTTGCCTGCATTTTAAGGTAAAGTAGCTTCTTTAAAGTGGCCACAATAGCTAAATATGTGGTGTTCAGATGAATTCAGGAAAGCCCTGGAAGATCATTTATGACCCAGCTAATATCTCTTTCCCATTCATAAGGTATTTGTGTGTCGTATTATCTATTATCGCTACCAGGAGCCATTTTTCTAACTTAAAGAAGATACTTTTTAGTTACTCAATCTTTTCAATTAATAATTTTCAAATTTTCTACAGGGCCTAAAGGATTGCACAAATTCCATTAAAATAAGAGCTATAATTTGAAACCAAAATATCTGAACTTGTTCTACTCTTTCTCCAACTTCTACATTCCTCAAGTATAAAACTTGTAAAACCTAAGCCTGAATTACAAACATTTCCATCTCATGAAGTTTGAAGCCAATGACCTTCCAGTATTAATTTATTTCTCCATCTGTCTCACACACACTGAACTTGTGAGAAATGGATTTCATGTCATCTCAGTATGCTATGATGTTTTGTCAATATGCTTTTATCTATAAAAAAAAAATCTCAGATTGGGCTTCTCTACCTTCCCAATTACAGAGTGGTTTATAAATAAAAAAAAGTTGATAAAGTCTAGGATCCGTTTTTCATGAATTTCTATAATGCTTGATAAGATTACAAAAGTATCTATCAATCAGGTAAAAATCTCCCAAAGGCTAAAATACTCTTCACTAAACCCATTAAAGATTGTTAAGCACTCTCTTGAAATGACAATAACTCCAGAGTAAACTCATTTCAGACTGTTTTTTTTTTTTTACTGATAAAATGTTAATAACATCTGTCAGAACATTAAAAAATTCTATGTCAAAGTATAGAATTTTCCAGTTTAGGGAATGCCTGTGAGTTTTTCAATTACAGATCACTGAGATGGTTCTGAGCTATATAAAACATTTGGTAAGACTTCTGATTTTTAATTTTACGTAAGGTATTTATTAGGTTTGATTTAGATTTTCTTTACAGATAAGCAAATGCCTAATATTATATTGACTTTACTCTTTCCAGCTTTCATGAATATGTTCTGTAAATATATCTGTGCTTTTCTCAAAGCATTCACTCTAACTTATTCATTTTTTTTTTCTTTTCTTACCTTAAACTTCTACTCTTTTGGTTTTTTTGTTATCATGATCCACTGCCTACCCATAGTCCAAAATCAAATCTTTCTGTTCTTTTCTTACTATTAAAGGATATCGTGTTTGTTTTGTATTAAGGGCTATTTTAAACACAGCCCAAACCCTGTTTCAGTACTATGCTGGGGATTAGAGGAATGATGTAGTTAGATTTGATTAAAATTTTCTTACGGCTATGATGTGACAAAGATTATTAATTCCTTGGAATCCCTAGTACGTAACAAGTATGAACTGGTCCACAACACCCATGGTGCAAATGTGTTACCGCTCTATTATTTCTTCAAATTAAATTAAATCTTGCTCAAGACACCATGCGCCACGCTGATAGGAAATCCATTTTTACCTCTTGGAGCTCCCCAACTTGTATGCTCCAAGAATTCCAGTGGCTTATGCATTCCTCAAGGAGGTCTGGTGTCTCCCAGGATACAGTGCTACAGCTGCCCCTGAGCTTCCATACCCAACTCCCTGTCCGAAGCTGGTCCTCCTCCAACTGCCCAGGCCTACTGCTTCAGGCCTTGTGCCTCACTGGCCCCAGCTCCTGGCACAGATTCTTCAGAGGAGGGCCACTCCATTGCCTATGCTATTTCTTTAGTGCTATCTTTAGCCCACAAGGTCCATAAGCAGCTCCCTTCAGCTACAGAGCTTGGTGCCAAGTCCTTTCAAGAGCTTAGTCTTTTTGTTCATGCACACAAGTTTTAAAAAGCTTAAAGGAAACCCATGTGTGGCATGTGGACCCTATTGATGTGCTGTGGCTGTGTCTAACATTCATTCATCACTCAATGGCATTCAAAAAATACTTACTGAGTCTCTACTATCTGCCGGGCATTGTCTAAGGCCTGGGTACACAGCAGTAAACATGATTAGTCAAGACATTTAAACAGAATTCCATCTTGAGTGAGCTTTTTCCTATGTAAAGAAAAGGTAAATCCTCTTTAGGTTGGTTTTTACCTCCCAACTCTATCCTCCACACTATTGTGTGAACAGTTACTAGAAAACGAATTATGTGTCTTAATACATTTGCAATAAGGATAATGTTTACTCTTTGCTTTCATTATAGCATCAGAATCCCCATCAATGTTAACTGTCCAGCCTTAAACTTTTACAATAGCTCAAAAACTTAAGGAATTTTATTTCCCTTCCCTCAAAATTCTCTCTCTTCTCCATATCCATAGACTGTCTCCAGAAATGGAACATCCACGCTCCTATCTAAGAACAATCCACCATCTATGCCTCTGACCTCATTCTTTTGGGTTTCTTTAATACTTTACTCCTATTAATCTGTCTTCCTCTTCTCTTCCTCCTCTCTTCTCTTGTCCTCTCTCTCCCTCCCTCCCTCTCTCCTTCTCTACCTGTCCCCCAAATACACTCTTCTTACCTGCAAACAACTCCTCATCCTCAGCCTGGATTCCTCTTCAATCTTCCACCCCAACTCTCTCCTTCCCTTTCAATATCAGATTTAAACCTTTCCTCTGCTAGGTCTCAGCTTTGCCTCATCCCTACAAATGTCTCCCAATTCAACTTTTAACTTTCCCCATAATCACTAACCTATATTGCCCAAAGTGTGATCTAGGCAATGCTATGCCCACATTGTGATCAGACTAAAGAATTCTGTTAGAAATACATTTAGGACATGAATTTGTATAGATACTAAATAACCCTCTTAAATATTCAAAATACATAAAGCATACAACAAGCTCTAAGAAAGCCTAAAGGAACACAGACTTTATTTAGTCCATCATTTCCAAAATCTATTATGACCACAGAACAACTTTCCCCTATTGATGCTTATTTACATCCTGCAGAACTAGACTCCTACTGTCAGCTACCAAGACACTCCCATAGAGCTACCCACAGTTTTTGGTAAGCTATTTTGATTACAGTAGGCAATAATTCCTGTTAAATATTTTGATTATTTTAGGTAATAATTCTCATTAAATAAATAAATTCTCATTAAATCCCACACATTGAGCTCAAGACTCACACTTGCAAATGACTGCCGTGCATCTCTATACAGATGTCCTACCATTCCCTCGAACATATTTCAAACCAAAACTAAGCATTACACCTCCTAACCTACCCTCTGCCTCTACTGTCTGCCTCTACATCCCCACAGCGAAGGATGACTTGAACATCTCTCTCTTCTAAATCACCTGTAACATTATTCCTTGTCATATAACTACATAGATCATCCACTACACTTTGGTTTCCTTAAGAAGGGGGAGTCATGTTTTATTTATCTTTGCATTCTCTTCTGCCCTATGCTTAGTCATATTCCAAATTGTTAATCAATACTTTTTTAATTTTAAAGAAGAAACCATACAACAGGGACTTACAAACAGTTGTTTTGAGTTCACACTGCCTTGGTTAAATCCAGACTCACTCCTTACTATATATGCTAACTAGGTGAGTGGTTTAGCTCAGTTGTGCCTCTAAACCTGTCTTCTCATCTGAAAATGTGGAATTAAATCATCTACCTCAAAGGGTAGTTGTGAGGATTTGAGGAAATAATGT
This sequence comes from Indri indri, assembly GCA_004363605.1. Taxonomy (NCBI): domain Eukaryota; kingdom Metazoa; phylum Chordata; class Mammalia; order Primates; family Indriidae; genus Indri; species Indri indri. Next base: position 63,550 of record RJWJ010003736.1, on the reverse strand, counting down.
ATACAGTACTTCTAGCACAGTGTCTAACTCAGTAACCATTCAATAATTGTGTGTTATTATTAATTCACCCAATTTACATGAACAAAACCATAGCTTGCACAGGGATGTTTGAAGAGTGGGACTTTCGCTTTAAATGTCCCAGATTGGTTGACTTTTTCAATCATTTGCAATTCCCTGATGGCTAGTTAAGCATTGAGCCATTAGCAGTTACGTCTTTCCTTTAGCAGATCTCTAGTTAGTTTAGTTCTTTACATTGGTCTGCTTAACCCTTCTATAATTCAAGGTGAACAATTTATTTTGCCATTAATATAGTAACACCAGTAGATAATCTTTGTGCAAATATGTACTTTCAGAAGTAATATATCACAACAATATGAACTCATTAAACTATTTTAAACTTTACAAAAGATATTTATAGCCATGGGAAAATGTTCAAGGGCAACAAGTAGAATAAATACAATATTACACTATGAGAGCATTTGTAGTTCAAAAAATGAAAAATAAACACACAAGTACCAGTTTTCCAGTAGCAGTATTTAAACGAATACATAACATGATTGATATGAGTATATTATCATAGAAAGTTAGAATAAAAGTGCATTATTACAATTTCGAATTGGATGAGGCACTTGTTAATAGATTCCAGATGGCTGCAAATTCTTTGCTACTCCTTTCTTTAAGTGTGGAGTCTAATTCCTCTCCCCTTGAATCTGGGCTTTGAGACTTACTTAACAAAAAAAAAAAATGCATAAGAAATGTTACGTTCTGGGTCTCCTGAGGCTAGGTCATAAGAAGTTATGAAGCTTCTGCCCAGTCCTCTGGAATGTTTGCCCCAGCAGAAGCCAACACAATGTAAGAAATCTAACTAACAGAGACTGCCACGCTTTCAAGAAGCCCAAATTAGTCAACATGGAGAAGCTACATGGGAAGTCCTGTCCATGTGTTGTGTCATGACATCACAACCCAGACTTCAGACATATGAGTGATTAAGCAGTCAGATGACTTCAGCCTCTTCCATTATCTGGCCACAACTCTATCATGGACCCCCAGCAAGAAGAGCCCACCTAAGTCCTTCAAACCCCAGAACTGTGAGAGATCATCATAAATTATTGTAAGTCACTCAGTTTGGGGGTGTTTTATTATGTAGCAATACGTAACTGAAACATCTCTGCTTCTGATCTTGCTGTTTTAAAATGCATTAATTCTCCAAATCAAATACAATACAATGTGTCATTTAAATTCTTATTACATATTATTTAAAATAATGAGGAAAGTCATATTATGAAATAGGATAGAGTATATTTTAAATAATTTATGATGTAATATGTTAATCTACAATAAAATATTGTGTATTAAAATAAATATAGATACACATTTATGCATACCAATGAGTATATACATAGAAATCTACTGGAAGAACAGTGAGAAACCTTAAGTAGAGATGTTTCAAATGATTTTGGTGTTTCTTTGTGCTTTTCTATGTTTTCCATAGATTCTATATTGAGTATGCTTTACTTTGATCATTTCTGATGCTGTTTTTGAAAAGCAAAACACCAGAATTACAACTCTGAACCAAAATCTTAAAAGTAAGATCATTTAACACCCTTATTTTAACACTTTAATTGTGGGTATAAATCCCCAGGGCTTAATTACAACCTTATAGTTAGAATTAAATGAATGTATTTTCAACCTTTAAGCAAAACAGAGAACTTCTTGGTATGTTTCATACACAAATGTTTTTATAAAATAAAAAGGCAGAAATATCATTTAATCAAAACAGGAACATAGACATGAAAACAAATCTTGGATCATCTGTTGTGTTTTTCCCAAGCTGTTTTCTTCCTTACCTCCCATGCTCCATTCTCTTTCTCAGCTGCAATACATTACTTGAGGAGAGAAGCCACTTTCTCTCCACACAGCTGTATTTCACATCCTTCTGTGAAATCCTTTGCACCTAAAACTTACCTTTGAAGAAAATTCGCAAGTGAAAAGGAAGGCTTTAATAGAATTCATTGAGTGCATCAACTATGATATCTTTCATCTCCTGACTTAGCCTTGGGAACTCTAGTGCCACAGATTGAAATACAGGAAGTCTCTTTCTAATGATGCAATGACTCCCTCAGACTTGCTTCTTTTATTATTTTGCCTTTGATCAATGTGTCCAGGGTACAGAACACTTTGAAGTTATACCACCCACTCTGCCATCACTTTCTAACATGGTAATTGTCACTTTCTTCAATCGTAAAATTTAGGCTAATCAATGGGCTTTTTAAAAAAAAAAAAAAAAAAAAAAGAAGATATCTTTATTTTTCTCTTTCTGTTTCTTACAATTCATGAAAGACAATACTTGTTTTTGTTTCTTATTATTCCAACTTTAAATTTTAATTTGATCCTCTTTTAATTCCAGAGTTCTATTTACATTTTACAAAATCAACTGAGAATGTTGAGGTTATAAGAAGGTGGTTAGGTTAAGAGTGAAAGTTTTACATGAATTGGCTTACTTGAATTTCTCTTCTAACTTGGACTCACTTTCCCCTTATCAGAGTCATCCTCTCCCCCTCTAAATATCTCCTGCTTGCCTAACTTCAGCTACCTCCTATAACTCTTTAAATATTCACTTGCAGTTTAGGCTATATGGAAGGATAACACCACAAAAAGTGACTGAAAGAGCAGGTGGTCACTTCCTCCTTCTTAAGTCACTTTTTCATGGGCTTCCTGATGCCACACTCCTCTGTTTTCCTTCTTATCTCACTAGGTGTCCCTCATCCTTCACTGGATCCTTGCCTTCTTCCTGACTTCTACACGATAGAACATCCCAGCTCCAAGACCCAGACCTCTTCTCTCTCTGTGTTCACTCTCCTTGTAGTCTCATTCAACCCCGTTTTAAACACCATCTCGCAAATTTATATCTCCAGTCTAACTTCTCCCCTAAATTCCAAACTCATATCTCCAATGGTCTATTTATCTCCAGCTGAAAATCTGTTAATCTAATTTTATTTTCTGAAAATATAGCACATTTACATGAATCCAAGTTGAACCTATATAACATGGTATATTCAGAGAATTCTCACTTCCATTCACCTATTCCCTTCCTCCCTCTATAGATAACCATTTCTACTCAATTTTGATTTAGGTAGACAATGTTTATTTTAGAAATATAAGCATATATATGGGTAAACAAATAAAGCAACGGTGATATAATCCACAGACAAAAAAATTCTTTCTAGTAGCTTTAGAATATAGTATTTTGACTCCTTATCCTCAGTAGAATAAATTCTAAGGACAAATGCAGCTGCAAAGAAAGCTAATACTTAATTCAATATTCTTAGTGGTAATATCAGTATTATCATGTTGAAATTAAATTTTTATGTTGTAGACTATATGTAGTATAGAATACATATTTTGAAATTACATATGTTGTAGGATATAGCAAATAATAATTACATAAGAAAGAAATGACAATAAAATCAATCAATAAAATTATATACAGCCTCTGTAAGGTTATATATAAATTGGAAATATCAGTATCACCTCATGAAATTGTTTTCTTTGTAAAAATACATATTTCCTGGGTTTGCCCATTAAAAAAAAGCTTATGAGTAATTACAACCCAGTAAGAGCAGCATCACCAGTACCCAGATTTTTAGCTCTACACGTCATTCCCCACTACAAGGAACTAGGGCTCTTTAGAGGAATGACAGGTGTCTGGGGAGGGAAATGAGCCTGAACATTTTGTACTGGCAAGGAAGCTACAGAAGAGCAACGGGGTCACGTCAAGAGTACACAGGAGGGACATGAAAGGGTTCCCACTGGCCAAAGATTAAAATTTCTGAGTATCTAAATGGATAATGGCTGTAGTTGTTTGAAACACATTGATTATATAAATTCACAAACTCACGAAGATATCAAGAAAGAAATAAAGGGGGGTGGAGGAGGAAGGAAGGGTTAGTTCAATGACCATCGCTGAAGGTAACTAGGGCACCATCTCCTTACTCTGAAATTAACATTTAAAGAGGAAGAATTAAACATTTATCCTACCTATCCTAGGTAAACTCCTTTTCAGGGTAACCAAATAGCCTAGTTGTCCTAAGCTACTTTTCCTTACAGAAAAATTCCAGCTAATGTGCAAGAATGACAGAGTTACAAATGCACTCTTTGTAACTCCTAATAAAATAATTAATCAAGGAAGTCAGCATTGGTAGATGAAACAATCAGACAAAAAACTGTTGTTTCCTGCAGATCGTACCGGGCAGGTTAAAAAAAAAAAAGAAAAGAAAAGTTGATGGGAAGCCTGACAACAGAGGAATTGGGCTGTCACCACTTGAACCCACTGCTGAATCCTATTGTCACTGAAGTGACACAGCCAGACATGGTGTGCCTCCTGATGTGATGCGATGTGACGTTCATAGCACCACCCATGTAGCATTCTTGCCCAAAAAGCAGAACCTGAATCTGAGGCTTTACAGCTAACTTCCAGTTTATAAGGAAAATAAGGGATAAAGAAACATGTTAAGGGATCCAAAAGTAACAGAACAAATATTCAGAATATGGACATTCTACAGGACAAATTTACAAGTTTCTTCAACAAATCACTGGTATGGGGAAGGGAGGAGATGCAAGGAGACTTACAGAGGCTGTAAGATGAATATCTAGAACTTCTTTATGTCCTAATTGGAAGAAACCAACTATAAAAAGACATTTTCAAGACAATAGAGGAAATCTGAATATGGACTCACTATTTTCATTGTTGAATGCTACCACAGAATTATTGTCAATTTCATTGTGTAGGATAATAGTATTGTGCTTATGTAAGAAAATATCCATATATTTTATATATGTGTGTGTATGTATGTGTGTGTGTGTGTGTGTAAGTAATATGTAACAATACATGAAACAAGTATCGAAAATCTTTTTTTTTTTTCCTTGAGACAGAGTCTCGCTCTGTCACTCAGGCTAGAGTGCCATTCCATCAGCCTAGCTCACAGCAACCTCAAACTCCTGGGCTCAAGCAATCCTCCTGCCTCAGCCTCCTGAGTAGTTAGCACTACAGGCACATACCACCATGCCTGGCTAATTTTTTCTATTTTTAGTAAAGACAGATCTCACTCTTGCTCAGGCTTATCTCAAACTCCTGACCTCAAGCAATCCTCCCGTCTCAGCCTCCCAGAATGCTAGGATTACAGGCGTGAGCCACCATGCCTGGTCAGCAAATCTTAATAATGGCTAATTCTAGGTCATGGATATAAAGGGGTTCATTTTACTATTCTCTCTATTTCTATAAAATGTTTGAAAGCTTTCATAATGAAAAAATATTTAATGGCAACCTCTGCATAATAATTAAAGCTCTAACCTGAATTTAGCATCAACTCTTCTCCCGCAAGCTGGTGGTGTACTTTTAAGAAAGGGTTACTATTCTTTTCTCTTTGCCTATCTATAGTTCTCTTCCTCCCTTAGCTGGCCAACTGGTTTCCCATCTCCACTAAGAGAGGAGCCAGGTGGGGGTTGGGTGAGGTCAGGATGGAAGAGAGAGGTAAAGGGGTTAGAAGGGATCTTACTTGACTGGAATGCACATGGCTTTGTTCTCTGTGGCCCTGGCTGAGTCGTTCTCAGGGATACTTCTGAAGTATCCACAAAGGTTTCATTGCCAGAGCCCATCAACTTCAATCCCCAGCATGCAGGCTATGCTTGTCTTTCAGCTGCCTGATCCAGATCCTCCCTCAGCTTCTGCCCCAGGCAATATACCCACAGCAAATTACTACTGGACTCTGCTGCCCAATAGGCTGCCCTCTTGGGCAGGACCCCTTTGTGATGACCTCAGCCTAACACCCTTACCTACTGTGGGATTCACAGCCAGCCCCTGGGGCTCACCTCCATTTCCCCTCCTATGGGAAGTGGTGCAGTTCATCCCAGACTCCTCTCTCCATCCTGCTACTGCACACCACTGCAGCCCTCCAGGAAATTAATCAGGACTTTTTGTTTGCTGTCATCCTCAAGCACAAATCTAACTCTCCAAGGAGTTTTGTTGATGCCCTCTCACCACACTTAAGCTGATGCACAAAAACACATGAGGGACAGAGGGACAGGGGATACTCACAGCACTTCCACAGTTCTCCTAATAAATTCTCCCCAGAAAATCCTCTATCAGATTTTACTTTTGAATTTTTTATATGCTCTTGAATTTTTTATATATTCAATGTAAGTGAGGGGATTCAAAAGTTATGTAATTGGTTTTCTGTTACAGTCTTTGAAGTTCTGTGTCTTTATAATTTCTCACAGCTCATTTTGACATCTGAGATATATATATATATATATATATATATATATATATATATATATATATATATATATATATTTGGTGCCTCAGTTGAAACTTCCAATTTAAAAAATATATGAGTAGATCATCATCAGGCAAAGTGACTTTTTCCCTTTTTAAAGTAACCCAGAAACCACCCTCTGCAAAATTGTTACACTTCAACAAAGTAGTCCATGATAGCTACTTTGCTTGCTATTATTTTTATTAGTAGCAACAGCAGTGTAGTAGTTTTAAAACATGGCCCCACAATTTTTTTTACATTTCTCCATTGAGAGGTGAGCTATATGCCCCCTCTTCTTCAATCTAGGTTCTATGGCCATTTGACGAATAGAACAAAGTAGAAATAAATACTGGACTAGCTTCTAGTCCCATATATTTAAAAACTGGCAGCTTTCATTTGCTTTCTCTTGCAATGCTTGCTCAATGGCTCTCACGAAACCTAATCGCCATGCTGTGAGGAAGCTCAAGTCACCCCAGAGAGTGGCTCACATGGAGAGGAAATGACAGCTGGCATCAATTTGCCAGCCATCTTGAGTGAGACATTTTGGAAGAGGATCTTCCAGCCCCAAGTGGGCTGCCCCAGTGGACACTGTGTGGAGCAGAGACATGCTGTCCCCACCAAGCCCTACCCAAATTGCAGATGCATGAGCAAAATAAGTGGTTATTTTAAGCCATTAACTTTTAGAATGGTTGATTATGCCTGAAGCATATACATAAATTTGGGACTCCTGTTCAAATGGAGAGTAAAAATTAAATACTAACTTGTTAAGGACTGAAGCTTGAGCTCTAGCAGATTCAAGGTAAAGTTAAATCCTCTTTAGGAACCTAGAAGAGGAAAAAGAAACTAAGGAAGAAGGTATCCTTTAGGTACCCTAATCATCAATAATTTGAATTTTGTGTGTCACAGTATTAGCTAATAGTGTCTAACTCTCCTAAGGGCTGGTTCTAACTGCTTTACATACGTTAACTCAGTTGATCTTCATAGAAACCAGCTGAAATACGGTATGAGATATGTACTATCACTATGACCATTTTTAGATGAGGGACCTGAGATACAGAGAAATTAAATATATTTGCCAAATTATACCTTGGAAATGCAAAGCAAGAATACAAACCCAAGCCATCAAAGTCCAGATCTCACACTCTTAACTAAATTCTAAATTTACATTCTTTATTAACAAAAGAATCTTACTAATAGTCAAATACAGAAGATAATTTTAAAGATCACTATACGTTTAGCACCTATCATTTTAAAAAATCATTAAACGAAAAGTGCACATTTTATTCTCTTCTCTCTAGAATCAAACTCAGTCTCTTAACAGCAGCGTAGTCTGTTATTTCCAATGATAATGAATAGAAGAACCTTTACACCTAATGATTAGCCATGTAATAGGAATGGCCATATTCTGCACAATTTCAAACCCGCAATGATTTGCCATTTTCAAGGTAATTAGTTGTAGGTATAAATGTTATTTGTGGCTGTTGTGAGTGATACTTTAATAGAGCAAAAGCAAACGAAAGAAGTCAAATATGGGGGCCCTGGTTCTATCCATGGTTACATTCAACTCCTGTGATGAAAGAAGTGTGCCAGGGGAGGTGGGGGAGAGGGTAGGATGGCTAGAAGAATAGGAATAGGATTTCCATTACGTACGGTGCCATGAAATCATAAGGGTGTTAAAATATCACTAAAAATCATTGTAAAATCTCAACAATTTTGAGGCCAGTAGCTATCATAAAATGTGAAAGTAGAAATCACCAGCTTGAACGATGTCTCTTACAAGCCCACGTTAGCATGCATCAATAAACAAGGAATGAATTAATGACCAACCCCCAATATAATATCACTCATGAATATCAGTGAGAAATAAAAAAGGGATGAAGTAAAATCCCTTGCAAGCTAAAACAGCTTCAGGAAAGTCTATCAGTCAGATACTATTCTAAGGTTTCAACTAGTAGGTCTACTGACGACTAGAAGCTAGGGTACTCTAGTCACCTGAAGACATGAATGATTCCCAAAGTTTCCTGACTTTCTTAAATACTATGTAAAACTGCCACACAAAGATCGAATGGTTTACAATGACATTCAAAGACTGTTTCCAATTATTTATAATTTGGTAACAAATGTTCAAAACAAGTAAACTCCTGAATGATGTTTGGAAATATTGTTATTATACTGATGTTTTCAGTGTAACACTACCCGATGAAAAGTCTAATATAGATTTACTTATATTTACATATTTATTTATATTAGGAATTTAAGAAGAGAATTCATTTTAAAGTTAATAAAAATATTTTTGTGAGACATCCAAATAACAAAATATTACATTATGATCATTATTGTGATTATTATCAATGAGTAGACAACTTTTGGACACTGAAGACCTGAGTTTGCTGTTGTTGTTTTTAATTCATCTTTTTGAATTTTATGAATTTTAGTTTCCTTATCTATAAAGTAAAAACAGTTAATAACTTACAATCATTTGGTTATTCATATTACATAATTTATGTGAACATATGTTACATATCATAAGGCACTAAGTAAATATATGTTATAGTTTTTTTTAAAAGTTTAAAATATTTTGTTCCACCAAAATTAAACAAGTTGGTAAAATGACAATTTGCTTTATAAAGTACATCACATGAATTCTGAAAATTAAAGTTTCATATAAATAGGCAAATGCATCCAAATACACACACACACACACACGAATTAACATCTGAGAAACGGATTGTATAAGATAGTGCCAAACAATATCTGATAATACATTAGTGAACTGGACTTATTTTTTACTTAAAGCCCAGTTCTCAATCAAGTGATTTATTGAATTTCTTTCATTAAAAAATAACATTTTAAATTTTCAGTAATTTGTCTTAGAAGAAAAAGTAATTATTTCTTCCTTTGGCAGTTCATCCAATATACAGTTATGTACTGCATAATGATGTTTCAGTCAACAATGGAATGCATATTCAAAGGTGGTCCCATAAGATTATAATATGGTATTTTTACTGTACCGATGTTTAGATACACGAATACTAACCATTGCGCTACAACTGCCTACAGTATTCATTACAGTAAGATGCTGTACTGGTTTGTAGACTTGCAGCAATAAGCTATACTATATAGCCTAGGTGTGTAGTAGGCTACACATCTAGGTTTGTGTAAGTACACTCTATGATGTTTGAACAAGGACAAAAGTGCCTAACACATTTCTCAGAAGATATTCCCATTGTTAAGTGATGCATGACTGTAATTTAGATAAGTTCCTACCGAAAACACAGAAGCCATCAGGGAATTGGATGTAGTAGGCATCAGATAATATCCAATCACATTTCTAACTTTAGCATATCCTGGATAGGTCAATCGTTATGCCCACCACTAACAAATTTCCCTTCTTAGGAATACCTACATCCCAGTACTGCAGGAGAAGCTGTGGGTTGAAAAGTGTTACATTATTTTGTGTTCTCACAATTTGGTGGCCTTAAATTCCTTAGTTAATTGGCGGAGATCTGTGTAAGGAGAATTCTAAGTGATAAACCTTCAGGCCATATGTGATGCATTAGCCCCATAACTTGATCCTGAGTTTATCAGAATATATAGAAGAAAAGGGATAAATTCCTTCTAAATGCCTCCTGGCTGTTTTTTCCACTCTCCCTGGTGGGTTAGGAGGGGAATGGATAGATTGATTCTCTGATGCATCATCCCTCCTATTCAGTCCCTCTCCTTCCACTTTCTCTCAATTACTTTCTTTTCTCCTCTCTCAAAGTACAAAAGACCCTTCCCTTTTCCAAGGCTAGTCCCAAAATACACACCGGATGGTCCAGATGGTCTCAATTTTTTTACTTTGAGAACTGTTCACTCTTGTTCCTAACATACAGTACGGCAGCCCACATATATTTGGTGAATGAATGGATAATTGGATGGATGGCATATTCTTCAGGAGAACTTCCCTTCATATTATTCTACAGACATTGAGCCTGCCTAAACAAAGAAGTTATGCAAAAAGTAAGTATTGCCCATACCTTCTTTAAGTGCCTCACTTATCCCTCATTTTACATTGTCTTACTTCTACCCAAAACAAGACCTTATCACCATACACCCATTGTTATTGCCTTTGTGAATCTGCTCTCTTCTGCCCATTCCAATTAACCTCCCATATACCACCAAGAGAATAATCTTCCAGACTTTTTGTATCAATCTATTGTTCAAAAACTGACAGTGATCCCTGAACATCTAGTAAGGGGGTTGGAGTGGGAAGCTTTGATCCTTGCTCCTGGAAATCCAAACCAGTACAAATCCAAGGGTAAAGACCCCCTAAAATCCTCTCCTCCATAAAAATAATGAGAACACTGGAAAAATTGTCAGAGTCAATGTTTGCATAACTTTAGAAATTAACCAAAGGCTTATAGAATTCCAAGGAGCATTTATTAAAAAAAAAAAAAGTGTAATCTCCACAAGAACAGTGGACTTCGTTGTATTTAAACTTGATAGAATCCACACAACCCTTCTGGGCTCCGAGGTTGTCTTGAAAACCAACAGCCTGTAATCACAGTGAAATCCAGCAGCCCGGCAGCCACTGAAGGCAACAGGATTGAGTAGGAAATCCATCAAAGCCTTACTCACAGAGAACTGTCATTCTTTGATCTATCTGGGCTTCCTTGGAAGACCCCACTCACAGGGTATCTTTATGTGGCCTGACTCAAAGTTTGCCCAGTGTAAAAAAGGCTTTCCCTTGGTGTGCTTGTCAAAAATATTTAAAGGCAATTATTTAACCTAGCAGCTGCCAAAGGTGGTAGATAATAGCTGGGGCAAATATTAATAATAAGCTACCTAAAAGCTTAAAAGGAAAAAGTGGGCTATGAAAAGTCCCCAGGGGATTTAAAAAGTTCTGACATATTCCTGGAATCTAGAAGATGGCACACAGGTGTAGGTCTGTGCACATGCTCGTGAAACACCTGTGAAAGCCCTGCATTCTCAGCTCTTGCTGACTTTGAGGTTGTGTCAAAGTGAAAGTGAAGGATAAGGCAGAGTTGAAAACTTCCTGGCTGAGTGCTGAAGACATGATCCAACATGCATATGGAGCTCCTCAACCAAAACTGGGAGACTTACTGCTTCCCAGGATTTAAGAAAATCTCTGTCTAATCATTAGCTGACCACTAAACTAACCAAGCAGAGACTACAGTGGCTACACATCATAGAGAATATATACTTTAAAAATTATTTCAGAAAATTTACAAAACAAACACATATCAACAAAAGCAGTGGCAACAACAATAATCTCTGGGAAGTGGGAAAATCTAATTTTCAAAGCAATGTATTGTATTACTTAAAATGACTAGTTTTAATAAAAAAATACATAATTACCAAACATGCAAAGAAACTAAGAGAGTATGACCAATACACAGGAAAAAAGCATTCAATAGAAATTGTCCTGGGGGAACACACCAGATGCTGGACTCATTAGACAAAGACTTTGTATTGGTTGTTGTAAATATTTTCAAAGAACTTAGAGAAACCATAACTAAATAACTAAATAACTAAAAATAAAAAGTATAAAAATGATTTCTCATCAAATGGACAATATCAATAAAAAGATAGAAATTGCTTTTTTAAAAAATAGAAATTCTGGAGTTGAAAAGTACATTAACTATATTGAAAAATTCATTAGAGGAAATCAACAGCTGATTTGAGCAGGCAGAAGAGTGAATCAGTGAATGCAAAGAAAACTGAAATTATCCAGTCTGAAGAACAAAAAGACAAAAGAAGGAAGAAAAAATGAACACAGCCTTAGAGTCCTATTGTACACTGTCAAATATAACAACATATGCATAGTGAAAATCCCAGAAAAAGTGGAGTGAGAGAAAATGGCTTAAGAAATATTTGAAGAAATAATGTCTGAAGGATTCCCAAATTTGATGAAAAACCTTAATCTACATATCTAAAAAGCTCAATAAACTTTAAGTAAGGTAAACCAGAGATCCATATCTGTGGATTATATGTCAAAAGCAAAAGACAGAGTCTTGAAAGAGGAAGGGAGAAGCAAGCAATCACATAAAAGTGAACGTGATTAACATTTAATTTCTCATGATAAACCAAGCAGACGAGAAGGTTGTGGAATGACGAACGTAAAGTGCTAATAGAAAAAGAGAATATCAACCAAGAATACTACATATAGCAAAATTATCATTTGAAAGAGAAATTAAGACATTCCCAGATAAACAAAAACTGAGACAATTTGTTGCTAGGAACTTTCCCTTTAAGAAATACAAAAGGAAGTCTTTCAGGGTGAAATGAAAGGGTACTTGAGAGTAACTCAAATCCACATGAAAAAAATTTAAAGCACTAGAAAAGGTTATATGAAGAATAAATATAAAAGATCAGATAAATGTATTTTTGTTAAAGGTCTTTTTTACCCTATCTGATTTAAAAGACAACTACATAAAGCAATAGTAATAGAGTGGTATTAAAGAGCACCCAATGTATAAGGATGTACTTTGTACAACTATAACAGTACAAGGGAGGGGAAGATATGGAATTATATAGGAGCATTATTTGCATATTATTGAAATTAAGTTGGTCTTAATCTGAACTAGATTGTTACAATGCTAATTATAATCCCCATGGCAACCAATAAAAAATTAAGGAAAAGTATTATAAGAAACAACCATGAAATTAAAATAATACATTAGAAACCATCTGTTTAAAATAAAATACAGAAAAGGAGGAATAGAGGGAAAAAAAACACAGACATGAAAAACAAATAGGAAAATGGCAGACATCAGTCCTCCAATTAAAAAGCAGAGGTTGGCAGAATGGATTTTAAAAATGGTCCAATTATATGCTCTTTACAAGTGATCCACCTTAAATTCAAAGCCACACATAGGCTGAAAATAAAAGGATAGAAAAATATACGATGCAAACAGTAAGCAAAAGAAAGCTGAAGTGACTGCATTAATTGCTATGGTTTGAATGTCACCTCCAAAACTCATATTGAACTTTAGTTGCCATTGTATCAGTGTTGAGAGGTAGGACCTTTAAGAAGTGAGTAGGTCATGAAGGCTCTGCTCTCATGGATGAATTAATGCCATTATTGGGGAAGGGGGTTAGTTATCACAGAAGGGTAAAAGGATGAGTATGACCTGACTTCTCTCTTTCTCATGTGTTCACTTGCCCTCTCTCCTTCTGCCATGGAATAACAGAGCACAAAAGCCCTTGCCAGATGCAAGAGCCAAGTTCTTGGACTTCCCAGCCTCCAAAATCAAAGCCAAATAAGCTTCTATTGTTTATAAATTACCCCACCTCTGGTATTCTGTTATAGCAGCAGAAAACAAACTAAGACACTAATATTAGACAAAATAGATTTTAGGGCTGAAAATGTTATAAGAGACAAGGAAGGATATTTTATAATGATGAAAGGTTCAATTTATCAGAAATATATAATAATTATAAACATATATACACATAACAAGAGAATCCCAAAATGCATGAATCAAAAACTGATCAAACTGAAGGAAGGAACAAACAACTCAACAATAATAGTTAGTGACTTCAATATCCCATGTTCAATAATGGATAAGACGATTAAACAGAAGATGAACAAGAAAGAGAAGAGTTAGGCTGGGCACAGTGGCTCACGCCTGTAATCCTAGCACTCTGGGAGGCCAAGATGGGTGGATCATTTGATCTCAGGAGTTCGAGAGCAGCCTGAGCAAGAGCGAGACCCCGACTCTACTAAAAAATAAGAAAAAGAAATTAGCCAGACAACTAAAAACATATAGAAAAAATTAGCTAGGCAGGGTGGCGCATGCCTGTAGTCCCAGCTACTGGGGATGCTGAGGCAGGAGGATCACCTGAGCCCAGGAGTCTGAGGTTACTGTGAGCTAGGCCGACACCATGGCCCTCTAGTCCAGGCAACAGAGTGAGACTCTGTCTCCAAAAAAAAAAAAGAAAGAGAAGAGTTACACAATACTGGGGCCGGACGCGGTGGCTCATGCCTGTAATCCTAGCACTCTGGGAGGCCAAGGCGGGCGGATTGTTTGAGCTCAGGAGTTCGAGACCAGCCTGAGCAAGAGCGAGACCCCGTCTCTACTAAAAAATAGAAAGAAATTAATCGGACAGCTAAAAATATATAGAAAAAATTAGCCGGGCATGGTGGCACATGCCTGTAGTCCCAGCTACTTGGGAGGCTGAAGCAGTAGGATCGCTTGAGCCCAGGAGTCTGAGGTTGCTGTGAGCTAGGCTGATGCCACAGCACTCTAGCCCAGGCACCACAGTAAGACTCTGTCTCAAAAAAAAAAAAAGAGTTACACAATACTATAAATTAGATTTAACGCACATCTATACAATGCTTTGCCCCACAACAGTAGAATATATGACACATCAAGTGCACATGAAACAATCTCCAGAACAGACCACATGTAAGGCCATAAAACAAGTCTCAATAAATTTAACAGATTTAAATCATACGAGCTGTGTCTCCAACCACAAGAGAATGGGATTAAAATTAATAACAGGAAAAAATGTGGGAAATACACAAATGTGTGGAAATTAAACAACACACTCCTAAATGACCAAAGGGTCAAAAAATAAATCATGAAGTAAATTAGAAAATAATTTGAGATGAAGGAAAACAAAAACACAACACACCAGAACTTACAGGATGCAGCTAAAGTAATGGTTGGAGGAAAATTTGTAGGGATAAATGTACATTTTAAAAAAGAAGAACGATCTCAACTAATATATTCTTCCACCTTAAAAAAGGTAAAAAAGAAAAGAGCAAACTAAACCCAAATTAAGCAGATGCAAAGGAATAATAAATATTTGAGTGGAAATAAACAAAATAGAGAATAGAATTACAACAGAGAAAATCAAGCAAACAAAAAGTTGGTTCTTTGAAAAAATCAAAAAAAGTGACAAACTTTCAGCTAGACTAAGAAATAAAGACGATTCAAATTACTAAAATGAGATATTCAAGAAGAGTCGTTACTACCAACTTAAACATTTATTGTCAATTGATTTTTGACAATGAGGCTAAGCCAATTCAATGAGAAAAGATAATTACTTCAACAAATGGTGCCTGGACAACTGAATAACCACCTACAAATGAAGGAATTTGGACTCCTAATTCACATAACACAAAAAAATAAACACAAAATGTTATAAAGACCTAAATGTAAGACCTAAAACTATAAAACTGTAAGAAGAAAGCATAGGTATAAATCTTTGTGACCTTGGATTAGGCAGTGGTTTCTTAGCTATGACACCAAAAGCACAAGCAACCAAAGAAAAATTAAATAAATTAATTCATCAAAATTAAAACATTTTTCCTTCAAAGGACACCATCAATAAAGTAAAAAGACAACCTGAACAATGAAAGAAAATATTTGCAAATAGTATATCTAATAAAGGATTAGTATCCAGAATATATGAAGAACTCTTACAACTCAATAAAAAACAAATGTCTATTTAAGTCCCTTGCACAATTTAAAAATGGGCAAAGGACTTGAATAGACATGTCTCCAAAGAAGATATACAAATGGAAAGCAAGCAAAATGAAAAGATGCTCAACATCTTTAATTATGATAATACAAATCAAAATCCGAATGAGATACCACTTCACAACTACTAGGATGGCTAGAATCAAAAAGACAGACAATAACAAGTGTTGGTGAGGATATGAGAAATTGGATCACTCACACATAGCTGGTAGGTATACAAAATGTACATACATTTTGGAAAACAGTTGGTAATTCTTCGAAAAGTGAAACAGAGTGACCATATGACCCAGCAATTCCACTCCCAGATACATAATCAAGAGAACTAAAAACATGTCTGTACAAAAACTTACTCACAAATGTTCACAGCAGGATTATTCACAGCAGTCAAAAAGTAGAACCAACCCAAATATCCACTAATTGATACATGGCTATAAGAAATGTGGTATATCCATTATAATGGAATATTATTTGGCATTAAAGAAAGGATTGAAGTACTGATACATGGTACAATACAGAGGAATCTTAAAAACATTATGCTAAGTGAAAGAAGATAGACACAAAAGGCCACATATCATATGATTCCACTTATGTGAAATGTTCAGAAGAGGCACATCTATGAGACAGAAAATAGATTACTGGTTGACTGAGACTGGGGGCTGGTGGAGGAGAGTTGGATGGGGAGTGAAAGCTAATGGGTACAGGGTTCCTTCTCAAGGTTATAAAAATGTTCTGGAAGAGACAGCGGTGATGGTTGCACAATTTTGTAAATATGTTAAATACCACTGAATTGTATACTTTGAAAGGTGGGGTTTTTTTCATATGTGAATTGTATCTCAATTTTTCCCTAAAAAATCCAACCTGCTCTGCACTTCCAGCCATCTTTTTCTCTTCCTTCAACAGTTCCAGTCAGGTTAATCTAAAATGTGTCTGGGACAAGACATCTGGTTTATTCTTGCCTCTACACCTTTCATCTAAACTACTCCCCAGGCTCTTCTCTTGACCTCTCCCTTATCCCTCTCCTCCATCATTTTTCAAAGTCCAGATCAAGTCTTACTTTTTCCAGAATATTTTTCAATCTTAGTCTGCAGAGAACCAGCGAGCCCTCTTCATTTTATTCCTGCTCTTCAACACCATTGAATTTAGTTGAATAAATGCTAATGACTCTAACTGCAGATAGGGCTTTATACTTCCAGATTGAAAATACAGAAGATAATCAATTATTTCATATATGCTCTCAAAATTACACTGGTCACTTGCAAAGCTTGTATCTAAAACACTTTTTCCTACTATGCCTTCCTTCAGTTAAACATTAGTTAAAGAATGACAAATGTATTATTTTACTTCCAAATATCTATGTAAGTACAACTGTGCAAAAACAGTGTTGTGTTAAAATATGAGCTACGGTGAGTTACTGCCCCATGACATAGATTATAGGATAATATCATTCCAATTACCCTAACAAAAGGATTATCATAACATACAGAGGTCCTTCAGAGAAATATGTGTATACGTGAAGTATATTAATATTACCTAATTACCAAAATTCATGACTAAAGAAGCCAACAAAATCTTATTTTAAATTAGCACACAGATATAAAACTTTGAATTATTTCTACAATATGCCTCAGAGCACTTGTTCATTTATTATAACATTTGAGAATCTTTTCTCTTTTACACTTACAGAATTTTTTTTGCAGAAAGCAAAGTCAATATAAATAATTAAGAATTGCTCCTTCTTTGTTAATTTTAAATCATGTTAACTCAATTAATGCCTATATATATAGAGATATATATATATATCTCCTATGTTTATTGTGTATACTGCATGCAGAAATAAACTATTAACAATGCCACATAATGCCTCTTTGGAGTTGCATTTTACTTGAAGCTATTCTATATCTTTTATCCCGTGCCACATTTCAATAATGACTATTTATAATTACAATCATCCCCTTATTCACTTGGTATTTCATTTTCCTTGCCCTATAGCACCCTACAGTTGAAGGCAGGAAAACACTCTGTTGATTAGTTATTTAAGACCAGCAACAATAACTATGCTGGAGAGAAGGCTACTTACTTGAAGAGGATTACATAAGACCTAGCACTCAACAGCCTCAGACAGAGAGCAGCAAATTATAAACCCAAGTACTTCATTGCATGTAACCAAATTGGCTAGTTGAAATGCTAATTGCTTTTCAGCAAAACTAAAGACAGACAGGGGACCTTGTGCTTCAGAGAATGAAATGCATTTTTACTCCACTTCTGCACCAATTGTCTTGCTGAGAATCATTTGAAATCTATTCATAAAGGTAGCTCTTTCCTTAACCTTGAAATGTGGGAAATTCACTTAGCCCCTACCAGCACCTCCAATGTGCTGATGTGCCAAGATGCGAACAGATGGTTGGATTAAAGCCATGTTAAGCCTCTAATAAAGTAAAGCATAAAAGAACTCTATGCTCAAATGTATAGCATATACCAAGAAAATATGCCTAAGGAAAAGGGGTTTTGAATAACAAATAAATTTATGAAATTAAAATAATCAAATAACATAATCTGTAAAACACAAATATTTTCAATGTAATTACATTCAACTGCATATAGAATGAGCTATCATTGCCTCTCTCAAAGGGAACCCCCCAAGCCTCTCTTTACAGCTAATAATTTTGCAAGTATTATTTCAAAACTCATCGATGGACAATTATTCTAACAGGCAGTGCTTCTCCTTTATATAAAAGAGGATCCAGTCTAGGTTTTCAGAATCCTGAATAATGACAGAGAAATGCCCTATCAGCATCCTGCCCTCATTTTGAGGTAAAGCCAGACTTACGCCTGACTGCACTAGAAAAGGGCCCCATGACCACCTGCCCAGCAGCTGGGGGAAGGACTTGGTCTGGTACATTTTAAAGTGTATAGTGTGTCACAGTGGAGTCAAGAAACATAGCCTTTGTATTACCACGGCCTCCTGTGCCTCAGCCCCACCCTCCTCCTCCTCTGCCACACCTCTATCGGGGCAACAGAGCTGGGGTGCTGTGGCTTCCTGTGTGGCCTGACATCATGGCATATTGGGGAACCCTCCGTACATGCAAAAATGCCACCTGTGACCCCAATCCTGCCTTGTGAAAGGAAAAAATTAGGCATGCAACGTGGGGAAATCAACTTTTTATACTACTTCATTCTGCACAGAGTAGTCTGGTTTATTAGTGGTATGTTTGTCTTCATTTCTCAACAAATATCTTTACATAAAGTCTGAACTGCCTGGGAGTGAGAGAACACTAAGACTAAATAGGGCTTTAACCCGTAAATGGTTTTAATAAACAATCCAGCTCTCACCCTGATTCAACAGGAGTTAAGGGAAGAAAGACGTTTCTCTGGCTGGATATTCACCAAAACCTTTAGACTGGGGTGTTTCTGGTGATTTTTTTTTTTTCTTACTTCTATACTGTTTGAATTTCCTCCATGACTTTGTATTGTCTTTACGATCAGAAAAAGAAAGTTATTTCCAAATCAAAAAGGAAGAAAGAGAGATAGAGAGAAAGAAGGAGGGAGGGAGAGAAGGGGGAGGTTGGTCGATTGAACTATGTATGATATGTAGCTGTGTGATTTTTCCAAAGAAAATCAAGGAAATATGCATCCAAATCTCCCCATGATAACACATCGCATTTTACAACCAAATTAATCCATCACCTAAGGAAATCAGTACATTTTATAAGGATCTGTAAATTGTCTAGTTGTCTCTATATGAAGTAGAAATGGTGATGGCACAGTGCTTCCGCTGCGCAGATTTTGGACCCAGTGCAAAAAATAATGACTTCTCACAGGCGAATAGGTCAAAGCCACTTATTCAAGAGATTAACGACTGTGTTAAACCCCTATAGATACGAGAGAAATACATAATACAGTCACTGTCCTCAAAGATTCTGTATTTTATTTGAGGTAACCTTGAAATTTTCAATAAAAATGAGGCCGCAATATGAGAAAGGGCATGAGGTGGCATTTGGCGGAGTGGCAATAACTGAAACAATTCATGACCAAGTTAACCTGTTAGGATACTTCTCACTTAGTTTACAAGAATGTACAAGTGGCTAAAGTCAAAATTAGAAAAATAGAATATGTGACCTTAAGTGAGTCTCTTAACTTTTCTAGGTCTCGGTTTCCTCAAACATAAAATAAAGAGGTTGGTCTAATTTGGCTCCAAGTCTCCTCCTAGCGCTTCAGGATTTCGTGTTGTGTTCACAGCCTGCGAATTTTGGAACAATAAAGGATTGCACACTTAATCTAAGATAAAAGGTGTTTTCTTTGTGAGTCCTTCGAGAGCATAGATCTTTCTGCCTCAGTTTCTTCATCTGCAAATCGGGTTAATACTATTTAATTCATGGTTTAATATAAAGTTACTCTATTGAAGAGCTTAAGACAATTTCTGGTATATAATGTACATTCAGTAAGTGTGGCAGACCATTATCAAATAATATGGGAATACGAACAAAAGAGTTCAGTCACACCTAATTTTGCTCTGAATACCTTTTCGCCTTGGGTGTATGGTCTTGAGCATGGACACTTTCCAGTAAAAAGACATCTAACATACTTTTCTGCCCTCCCATATTGTTTTTAATAGTTATTTTTATTACCATGAAAGCACTTGTGTTCCAAACAGATCTCATATTATCATTTTCTGATAAAGACTACAATTGGCATTCGATGTACTAAACATACAGCATAAACCGATAATCGTTATTAAAATGTAATAAATGTTGACTGACACATCATGGCTATATCTAATGGCATCAAGACTCATTCTCACATTGTAGTCTAAGATGACCTCAATTTATAGGCAGTTTTAGCTTTAACTCATCACATTCAGTCTAGTGTAGGTGCTAAGATCATTCCAGAAAAATCTTTGATCTAGATGTTTACTAACTGGGGAACTTTGGATAAGGAGCTTAAACTTTCCATGTCTCAGTAGCATTATCTGTAAATTAGTATAATACTATTCGATTTATGAGGGTGTTGTGTTAAATAAGATAATCTATACAAAGAGCTTCTCAAAATTCACTACAAAGGCATTCAGTAAGGAGTGACTGCTATTTTCATTCATCATGGATATAAGAACATGCAAATAAGATACAGTCACACTTTTTTTAAGCGTATATATTTTGGTTACTATAAAAGTGTACATATCATATACAAGGTATATATTATATAAAAATTATAATATTTAGAGATATAATTATATAATTTTTTAACTGAAATAAGTCTTTGCAATCACCCAATCCAATCTCTTTATTTTATAAATGAACAAACTAAAGCCCAGAAGGATGGGTGAATGTCCAAGGTCATTGTAAGTTAATGGTAGAGCCAGGATGTTATACTTAATCACATATATTTAATATACTTTATTATAACACAGTTCAGAGTGTATTTGGCACCCCCTGTAACCTACATTTTTCTCAAATTATATAAGCTTAATAGTCTGCCACTTAGCCTAGGAAGCTATCCAAAAATAAATTCCTGGTGTTCATTTGTAAACTGACTAAAACATCGATTTTTCTTTTCTTTAAAATCTTTTTGGGGGCAGGGTGATCTAGTTCTTTTGATAAATGACACACAAGGGGAGGAAAAAGCACTTCCATAATTTAAGGTAATCATAACTTCAGCAAGAATTTTCTAATAATGCAGTATTAGTTAAGGTATTTGACCTTTACCCTAACTCTCAGTAATTACGTATCCTTAAAATTTTATATCAGTTTCTACAAGAGTGTGCAGCATACTGGATTTCGTGAAATATGAAAAGTTGGTTTAAAATAAAAGTTACATATAAGTTAACACTGCATCTTAAAATCAGTTTTTCCCCTGATGAATCCTGTCAGAATTTCTCAGTGTTGGTTTTAAGAAAAAATCAATTCGATATAATAGTTTGACAATGTATAAGATATATATATATATAATTCTATAGCTCCAGGCTAATCCCAAACTCCCTAAAATCAATATATTTCACTGAAATTCTTCCCCACAGTGGTTATTTTGGAACATAAACAAGACTCCATAAGTTTATCTCGACCTTCCCATTATCAATTATTACCTATGGCGCGCCGTTCTTGACCGGTTATTTTCCAGACAGACTTTCACATTAAAGCTAGGGTTCGAGTTTCACACAGGCAGAAAGAGAAGAGAGGAAACTTTTCACTCTGCTCGATCACTTCTCACCTTCTTTGAGGTCGGGCAGCTTTGCAAAGGCGGGCGGCGTGAGGGGCAGCAGGAACCTACGGCTCGCCGCAAAGCCTCAGCCCTGCGCGGAACGGACGCGGGCAGCTCTGCCCCGCCACCCGCAGCCTCCCAGCGCCCTCCGCGCCGCCCTCGCCTCCCGCCTTCAGCAACAGGTGTCGCCGCCGAGGCGCTCCCCCGAGGCAGCGGGATGCCCACACCACCGCGCGTCAGCCCAGCCTACCTGGCCCCAGGAGCACCGACATCCGCGCGCGCCCTGCGGCCCCCGCCGGTCTTCCCTCCACACACCCTCGCTCTGCCGCCCGCTCAGACCCCACGCCTCGCCTGGGCTGTAGATTCTTTCTCCCGCTATCCGGTCAGGAGGAGGGTTCCATCCTCCTCCCTCGCGCCTCCTCCCTTTCCTCCTCCCCCTCCATCCTCCTCCTGCTCCAATAGGACCCACGGCTCCCGGGGCTGCGCTCACCAGACCAGCGGAGCGGGGGTGGCCGCCCACGGCAGCGCGCCCCGCTGCAGCGTCGGGAACACCCTGCCTTGGCCATTCCTGATGGACTCTTCCAGCAGCAGGGCGCCTAGGCTGACCTGCCTGGACTCCGGAGTGCGCTGGTCCTGCCTGTCCCTGCGAGTCCCAGCGTTTAAGTGAGCGGTCGGCGCTTTCCGGTCGTCCTCTTCAGCTAAACTTTCTGTCTAGCTGCCTCCCTTGGGAGGAACCTCCCCATGTAGAGTAGGGGACACTCTCCCCTGGGTACTCCGCTGTTCCTAGTTTTCCTTCCGGAGAGAAAACCTATTTACTGAGTCTTGTTCTGTTCCTAAAAGGGTATTTCTTTTGACGTTGACTGAAGCACTCCCTGAGGTGCTCACCCCATGAGAATTTGAGCATGAATTCATGAAGTATTAGAAATAAAGGATTTGCCCCCACCTACACTTATAAAGCAAGGATTGAGGTCAACATCTGAGATAAATTGTCGGTCTCCTCGTTTATGAAATAGGATTATTGATTCCTGCCCCATACATCCGTTAGAAGGATTAATGAGATGGTGTCTGAAGTGCAACTCCTTACAGTATGCTTGGCACGTGGCAAACTCTCAAAATATGTTGCTTATTTTTTTCAGGACTTAAAAGTAAAGGCCCCAATGTCAGACCATAACATCAGCAATGTGCAAATCCCTATCTGCACCAGAGATTTTCAAAGCAAATGCAGCATTATTAAAATTACAGAAGTTTCAAACCAGGAGGGAGGTTCAAGATTAGGAATCCAACACCACCTCACCAATTTTTATGGGGGAAAAAAAAACTAACAAAAATAAGAGCTGATTGAGTGGCTTAAAGGCAGAGGCAAGACTGGGTCCTTGGTCTCCTAATTCTAAATGCAGCACACATAGGTACCCTTCCTAATGAAACAGAATCAGAATAACGAGAATAAGGGGTGGGGAACCTGCTGCCTCAAGGCCACATGTAGCCCTCCAGATCTCCTAGTGGCAGCCCCTGGACCGAATCCAAACTTCACAGAACAAATCCCTTTATTAAAAGGATTCGTTCTGTAAAATTTGGATTCAGTCAAAAGGCTGCATTCAAGGATCCGGAAGGCCACATGTGGCCCCAAGGCCCCAGGTTCCAGGTGAGGAAATGTAAATGCTGCACTTTTAAGGCACTGCAAAAGGTAGTGCAACTTAGATGATCAGGGAGATTGAACAGCTTTCCTGCGAGGCCAAACTGCAAAGGTTGGACTTAGGTCTAGAAGCTGTAAATCCATCGAGCATATTGACAGAGTAGACACAGACAGACATGCTTACTAAATCCTGTGATATATGAACTAAAACTTCAAGACAATTTAAAGTCAAAACAGTGAATCAATTATCCATGCAGTTATAATGTGAAACAGAAAACAGTAAGAGACATTTAAAATAAAATGTATAGTAAAATATATATTCAACCCACAGTTTTATTGTTTTATTAGCACACATAAAGGCTTTATTTATGGCTAAATGTTACTTTTTTAAGACCCTGACAAAGTCAATGTCTATTAACCAAATATTCCATCTTAATAATCCTTGTTTCACCAAGTCTCACGATTAAACACATTCCCCACAACTGAACTTACTCAGCATTTATATTCACTGTGTGTGTGACATTGCCCTAGGACTGTGATGAGTTGAAATGAAAATGTAACCCCCCTAATCTATCTCAAGGAACTAAGTAATTCATTAATAATTATTACTGAATGTTTAGGGAGCAGAAGACCCTGGAAAACACTGTGAGAAAAATGGTGATCTCTAAAACAACCCTAAGTTTTCGGAGCTTACACTCTTTCTGAGGTGAAAGTTTAATTAACCAAAACTCAGAATGTGCCAAGCAAAAAAATGAACACCCCAGAGAGTGCTAGAAAGGCTCTGAGAGGAAGAGAGTGTATAGATTGGTGAAGGCTTCTCCAAAGAGCTAACATAACAGTCTTTAATTTGAAGAATAAAACCACAGGAAATAGTATAGCTGACATTTTTTAGCACATGTACTTGACAAAGTAGTGTAGATGGTATCAAATACTGAAATTATTCAACTGATGTTCATTTAACTTAACTCCAAACTGCTTGCATTGTACCAAAACACCCTACGGGATTCTGTCCCTCTTGTCCTCTCCATCCTCATCTTGTACCACTCTGCTCCTATTTCACTGTGGTTCCTGTCACACTGACCTTCTTTCTTTGGTTCAAACACAGCAAAATCATTCCTGCCTTAAGGCCTTTGCACAAGCTTTTCCTTCTGCCTGGCACACTATTCCTGGAGATCTTCACATAGCTGGATCCTGTCATATCCCTCATTTAAGGGGTACCTCGACTATCTCTTCCTCAGAGGTGCCTGTCCTGATAACTTCCACAGCCACTCTTAGCCATTACCCTGTTCAATTTAATTTATATAATATAACCCTAATAAATATTTTATTTATTACTTAGGTGTTTTTATCTGCCCACGAGAATGAAAACCCCATGGTGGTAGGTCCCATGCCTCACTCATTCACTGCTGTATACCCAGCAGCTAGAATAGGCTCTGGGATAAAGTAGAAACTTACTACATATGGAAGAAAGCAGGGGAGAAAGGAAGGAAGGAAAGAAGGGAAGGAGCGGAGGAAGGGAGGGCTGCCTATATATTAATAACAAGATTCTGTGAAGAACCTGGAAGGCTATCTTATCAAAAAGTTTCCCAAAGCTCATTTCTTTATATTTCACAATCTGGCCTTAGAAAACATAAGAATTGATCCCATGTAAAATACAAATACACGTGAATCAGAGATATTTTAAACCTCATTCATTATTTATGGGTTAGAGAGACTTTGTTCTTCAAACATGCTTTGATAAGGAAAACAGAAAGGAAAAGGATTACTAGGCACCTGGAGGTGGGAGGTGGCAGGTGCCACTGAGAGAAGGGTGTTGAAAGAAAAGCTGAAAGTTCTGAAGACAAAGTTAGCCCAATTCCCAATCCTAATTAAATGCAACATCGGTGGAGTGTAAGCCTTTTCCCCTATAATACTTTTCATCAAATCAATTCAATGACTTTAAATTTCACACAGTATAGAGTAATTAATTTTCCTAAACCCAGTAAAAAAGTGCTGATGCCATACAATTTTCCTCCCTACTCCAAGTTAATTAGTCTCACATGCTAAGTAAACCTTATAAATCTTCTCGAAAGATCTTTTTATTCCCTCGAAAAAGGTATTCCTTAAATTTGAGGTTTCACATATCTAAATTTAGGCATGCTTAAAGGAATTTCACCAAAGCAGCAAAACCAAGCTTAGGCAGTATCTATGCACTCTTACCCCACCAAAAGTAGAGATAAGATGTTACTTCAAGAGCATCCAGGCTGGGTGCAGTGGCTCACACTTGTAATCCCAGCACTTTGGGAGGTGAAGGCAGGAGGATTGCTCGAAGCCAGGAGTTTGATACCAGCCTGAGCAATGGCCAGAGACACCTGTCTCTACAAAAAAAGTAAAAATAAAAATTAGCCAGGCATGGCTAATTCCTGTAGTCCCAGCTATTTGGAAGGCTGAGGCAGGAGGATCACCTGAGCCTAGGAGTTTAAGGTTGCAATGAACTATGATGACACCACTGCAGTTTAGCCTGGGTGACAGAGCAAGACCCTATCTCAAAAAAAAAAAAAAAAAAAAGCCCAAATATGTCTCCCAAAGGCTCGCTGAGGAAGGAGGATTGCTTGAGCTCACTGTATTCTAGCCTGGGCAACAGAGTGAGTCTGTGTCTCAAATAAAAAGAGTGCTAAATCTTTCTGCCAAAGGTGGCTTCTGTTTGGGCCCCGAGTTTCAGATAGGAAATATAATAGGGATTGTCAGGAGTTTGCCACAGAGCGGGACCCCTCTTTCTCTCCCCACTGCCAAGTACTGACCAACCTGGAATCTAAAAATAAGGCACCCAGTAGTCTCAACACCTCCCCAGACTTCCACACCAATATGTAGTAATGTTCTCAATAAATTTTAGTGTTTATCATTTTAGAACTCCATAATTGTCTTGATCTATTTTGTGTTGCTATAAAGGAATGCCTGAGGCTGGGTAATTTATAAAGAAAATGGGTTTATTTGGCTCACGGTTCTGCAGGCTGTACAAGAAGCATGGTGCCTGCACTGGCTTCTGGTGAGGTCTCGGGCTACTTCCACTCAAGGCAAAAGGCCAAGCAGAACCAGCATGTGCAGAGATCTCATGACAAGAGAAGAAGCAAGAGAGAAAGAGGTGAGAGGTGTGTCAGGCTCTTTTTAACGAGTTCTCATGGGTACAAATGAGAGAGAACTCACTCATTCCTGAGAGGACAGCACCAAACCACCAAACCATTCATGAGGGATCCACCCCTAAGATCCAAACATTTCCCATTAGGCCCTACCTCCAACAGTGGGGATCCAATTTCAACATGAAGTTTGGAGAAGTTAAATATTCAAACTATATCAATAATGGAAAACAAACAGAGCTTAAATCCAAGTTCTCAAAGAGCCAGGCACATAGTAATAGCTCATTAAACATTTGTTCAATGAGTGATGTGATTGGACAAATGAGAAGGAGACTCCACTGTCAGATCCAGAATCAGAATTTGTGAGCCAAAGGAAGTAATTTCCTGTCCCAAAAGGATCAGAGAATCCACATAACAATAGAGAATACTTAAAGCCTGAAACTCTGCTCCTGGGTCAGAAAAAGACCCAATATTTTTGGGCCTTTTGGAAATAAAGAAAATCTGAGCAAGTTCCTAAACAGTCTTTCCTCTTGGTGCTACCACTTACTTAAACACTGTGCTCTAAACTGCTTTTCATTTAACTGATATTTTGCTTAGTAATACTTAAAAGCCTACTACCTCTGAGCTGCCAGATCTTGCTTTTTTTCTTCTTCTGGTAGCACCATAATCCTGCTAGCTACAATGCATACTTTAAATGAACACTTATTTACTCACAGGCATCGCCAGACACTCCAAATATGAACATGGGCAAAATGTGGTCTTTGCCCTCCTCTAGCCCACACTGAGTAAGAGAAAGAAGATATAAATCCAAAGTACAATGTGACCAGTGCAGTCAGAGAGATATAAAGAAAGATGGTTCAGAGAAGGAAGGGATTACTCATTTGAATCAAGATGGCTTTCCTCATGGCTCAGACAGAACTCTCACACCCATCCTGCTTCAGCTCCAGGACTTGCTGTTATCCTTCTGACAGGACAGCCAGATGCTCCCAATCACTTCTGCCTGTAGGACCTGGGTTAGCCCATGTTGTGACTGAGTCACCAGGAAACATACATAAAAACAGTTTTAACACCTCTATGCCAAGGATCAGAAAACTTTATTATAAAGGGCTGGACAGTAAATATTTCAGGCTCATCAACCATGCAGTCTCTGGCCCAACTATTCGACTCTGCCACGGTGGTACAAATGCACCCAAAGACAATATGAAAACAAACGAGCATGGCTGTGTACAACTAAAACTTACCTACAAAAACAGGTGGCAGCCAGAAATGGCCCAAGGGCCATAGTTAGCCAACCCCTGCTCTATGCAGAAGCAAAAATTACTTAATTATCAAGTTCTTTTTTAAAAAATATTTCTCCGAAGATTGTTGGGGGTCAAGTTCTTTTTTGGTGTTGGTGTCCTAAATTGATTAATTCACTTAACAAACATTTATTGGGTGCCAATGATTATGATGGCTCGGAGATGTAAAGATAAATAAGGATATTGTCCCAGCCCTCAAGAAGACTTCTGTGGCAAAATTTGTTGTCTTTTCCCACAAAGGCACTCTTTGTATTATATGTTATATATATTCTAGCCCTGGTTCTTTTCAAGAAATATAGACTATTCCCTATTCTGGTCCTTGTTTTTGTAATCTGCTTTTTCTTCTGTCTCTGCCTAGTTTCTGATCAATATCTTCATCTGACTGTTACAACTGCTGTATGTCCAGATTCTGCCTGACTTTTTACTTGCTCTGATCTGAAATTCTGACCCTTCACAGACTTGCCTCAAGTTCCTCATTCTCAACCTCTTAAAAAAGTTCTAACAATTATTATCAACATTTGCACCAACTGGTGCTTATTATCCACCTGCTGTGGACATTGTACAATATTATAAACCAATATACTGAATGGGCCATTTTCTGCTTCCCTGGAACTGGTGATTAAGCACAAGCTGAAACTAAAGAAAACAACAAATACATGACTTCCAAAGAAAGCTGCCAATCATTTGAACCAAACTCTGCTTCCAGGGCTTTTTAAGATGTGGAAGGACTGAATAGAGGACGATCACTTGCCTCCATCCTCACCCCAAGGAGGAGGGGAAAAGGAAAGAAGAGCTGTAAGTAGTTAGCCTAATGGGGAGATTCTGGCTTTTCTCTCTCATCCAGAAGAATTGTGGTAGAGATTGGAGACCATGGTAGAGAGGGAGGAATGGCAGCTCATTCTCCTGTTGGACATCAATAACTTATTGATCTACTCTGACCCTACCACTAAGGGGAAAGAGAATTGGGAAAAAAAGATGGCAAAACAGAAGGAGTGCAAGGGAGCAGCCTCACTCTCACCTTCGTATAAGGATGTATATATCCCCTATGGATTGTTGTGATACCATGGAAGCTGCTCATGAGCTAAATCTTGCTGATATCTCACCCAAGAGAACAGCCTATGCTGTGGGGAGATCCCAGGAACAAGAGGCTGTCTAATTCTGGGCAATAGCTGAAGGAGGTGGTTAAGGAAGAACCCATTGCAAGGAACCATGCTATGGGGTGGGCTCACAGAAACCACCAGAACTTACCCATGTGCCTTTAAGAAAGTAATTATGTCACACAGAGGAGAGCTACTCTATGTTACCCGGAGAAGCAACCACAACTGTAAAGAGGGCACTATACCTATAAGAATATTAAACAAAGGAATGTTTGTCCTTCTGTTATTTTCCCTTCCTGCTCTCAGTATCCAGAACAGTTAGGCTTTGAAAAGGAACAGGTAGAAAAGAGAGATATCTAAAAACCAGAATCACCATGCATGCACACACACACACACACACACACACACACACGCACACTACACACTTCAAATTCATCTATCCATTTGTAAAGAGGAGGAAACTTTAAATATGATTTGAGATTAGTGTTTTAAACTATATTGGAGTTACGGAATCTGCCCAAGAGATTTGCTACCCAGTGGAAAGAATGACTGGAGACAGTAATGCTGAGTCATGCTTGAACCCTACTGAACTAAAATCCCTCAGTAAACCAGTTATCTCAGCATTTATAAAAATGTTACTATGGATTTCAGTTCCCCAATCTTGTAAAGGATGAAAACCTCGATAAACCACAAATCTAGGAAACATTCTTAGAAAATCACTAAAATAATAATTTAATAAAAATTTAATAAAATATTAAAAGATCTGAGTACTGTAGTAAACAGTTTAAATTTGTTTAAGTCACTATTTGATAAATTCGTTTGATCACAGAACCTTTTATTCTATCTAATTCATAACAATATTCAAAACATGTTTTTGGAAATGCAGTTTTAAGGGAATATTAACATCTGACTGTGGGTCTAGAATCAAAGTGATATGAATTCCAGTGTGGTAATTAATGGAAAGAGACCAAGTTTCCTTGGGGTTTGGCATCCTTATGGTTAGGGGCCATGCCTGTCTGTGTCAATTGCTTCAGGGCTACAGAAGTTGTACAACTCTTGGCAATGCCATTTACATGGAAATCTACATGAGTGATGCTGCTGGAGTTTTCCCACCAATGAGGACCACATGAGAAAATATGTACTTTATGAGGAGGCTGAAAAGCTGGGGAATGTCTTAGAAAATCAAGAAGAGTAAATCCTTCTGGGAGGTATAAAGCTTCTACCAGAGAACAACTTAAAGCTGGAAGCCTGGAAGGATTGGAAGGTTATCAAGATGGCTACATGTTCGATTGTGCTAGGGGAAAGCCAGGAGAAAGGAGAATGGCTGAAAGGACTCAGACTCAGCTGTAGCTGGAGATGGCTCCATACTGCCCCAGAAAGGAGTTAAGAGATGAGGAGCATCTCAAGCCATGGTTGGTTCTGTTTGGGAAAATCAGGGCCACAGAAAGCTGCTTCTCAGAAAGCTGTGGGAAAAGCCATAGGGAAGAGGCTGAAGAGTTCCTAGGAGTCTGGTCTCCATATTTTCCTGTCTTGCCAAAACCCTTGGATCTTATCTAGACTAGGTAGGTTATCTAGAGGTGAACAATTTATAATGATTTATCACAACTATTTTTAAACCTCTAATGTACCATGTCCTAACCTTCTCTGTAAATGATTTCGTCCCTACATAGCTGAAGTATACAAAGAGTAGTTCATCTTTAATTTAAGACTGAGATGTTTGACAAGCTAGCAGTCAACCAATCACAGACAACAGAAGTTGAGTTGGCAATTTAGAATTTCAAACCAGAAATATGATGACAACAAACGAACCCAACAAAAAAGCCTTTTCTTTTTGCTTTTTCATGTGGAATTAATACTTCACTTTTTTGTGTACTTGGCTATGACTCTTTTTTCTATTAATAAATTTTTATACTCTCGATATTTAATTTTTCTAAAACTAATAAATAAAAAGCAAACGATAAATTCTACTGCAAATATTTTAAATATTTATCTTTCTAAGATAAAAATGTTTTTACTCAAGAAGTCTATGTACAGAACATGATGTCTGAGATTGTATAAGATCAGTCAGTAGTACAGTTTCTATTTCCAAAGACATAAAAAAGCAAAAATAAAAGCATCATCTGGTTAGGTCCAGATGATGTCAAGAGATAGCATAAAGTAGATAAGTTGAACAAACTTAGATAAATTTACTAATCTTTCACACTTCAATTTCTTAATCTGCAAAATGGAGAGTCTTATAGTACCCAGTGTACAGGCTCATGTGTAGATCAAATGAGATAATGAAGTTTTCTACATAGTAAGGCTTCAATAACCGACAAACAGAAAAACAATTGAATAAAATTAAAACATTGATTACCTAGTCTAGCTGTATTTTAGATACAATTGAGAAAGTTTTTTTTCTGAGTTAACCAATCCAAGATTGAAAAAACTGTAGTTTAATTATACATAAATAAATTTAACAAATTCATAATCACATATTTAAATCATTTTCCTATTAAAAAATTTAAAATAACACCTTTTCATTGATCCAAATTGCAGCTGCTTTTAATATATCTAGATATATTTTATACTAACAAAGAAAAGAACATATATGTACCAAGTACGTCCATCAAATGACTATTAAGATCAAGTAATAGGCAAGTGTACATATTGCTTTCTAACAAATAGTCTCATCCCCTTAAAATCTAAATTTATACAGCAGCAGTATTTGATTACACATTTGTACTTTATTTTTATTACTGGCCATGTGCAAAATTTTATTACATTATTCAGTAAAAGACAAATTGAGTATACTTTAATGTCCTGTGGAAAATGTTTTAAATCTTTATCCTCCCAAGCTAATAATATTTTATTCTCAAAGGTCTATTTACAAAACATTAGCAGAGAATGCTGTCTGATACTTTTTTAAATCAATAATAATTTCTATTTCTTAGCAAGAAGCATGTCTCAGAATCTTTTTTCTCATATTTTAAAAGGATTTACCCATAAATCAGATACAAATGGGTGTGGAATTTTTAATTCTTTGAGAACAGCTAATTAAATCTTTTTTTCTTCCCCAGTTGCCTCTGGTTTAGGCACGCTGTGTGTGGCACTTCCCGTGGTTTGTCATTTTGCTTTAATGGCAGGGGGAGGAAGCCAGCAAGGCTCAGGAACCACACTGCATATCAGAATGTCGCCATGGCAGCGTTTGTCCACTTGTCAGAGTCCTTCTGAAATGACTCAGCCATTCATTTTGTTGAATCAATATTGAAGCTTTTGAGATTTATTACTTGAGGTTTGGGAGGAGACAAGGCAAACAAATCCTTCATTCCTAACATCAAGTTCTAGTTGGGCCAAGATTATGATTTCTGTGTACATTTTATCTATGAGGATAGCCTATAAAGTTTCCAGTCCTTGCATAATTATCTTGTAATAAGCTTGCATTTGCATTCCTGATAATACAGTGAAGAAGAATTTAAAGTTTCCAAAAACATCCTGTGTTCTGCAGTAAACTTATCAAACGCTGAATTCAAATAGTTAATTTCTTGGGAGGTATGAGGGAGCGGGGATGCAAGTGGGGAACAATATAAATCTTTCTATATAAAGTCTTTAAATCTTCAGTATAAAATTCTTTAAATTCCATTTTTATATACCCCATTTCGAAGCATAATTATAAGAATCAGGATAAGCATGTTATCTACCAAATCTTTTTAATCACTTTCATGCATTAATACCTTCCCCATTCAACAAATTTAAAATTATAAAATTGATATTTTTTATTTCAAAATACTGAGATTTCTTCAAACTCTTTATAATCACATAAGTTTCTAGTGGAATGGGTCACAAAATGAGTCTGATTTCTCAATCCAAGCACTACTTGTGTACATTTTCAGTTATCACTGGGCTAAGTTCAGCGCAGAGCTCAACAATACTGTCCAAAGATGAAATTATGAGAAATTTTCCTGACTATAGATCTGTCTGACAAGACTCTGAAGTGCCTTTGATGCTTCATTGACATATAGGGCCAGCCTAACGTGAAAGAGGGCAAGTTTCTCTTTAATATTCCTCCCTCAGATCCCTTCTCAGGGGTGAGGAGTCTCTCAGTTAACATCCGGTCCTACGTGGATCTGTATAGGATGCTGCAACCCAATTATCCTAAATCAGATGAGTCTATACCAGATAACCTGATGAAGTCATCTGTGTTGTGTTATAGGAAGAGCTCTCCCAGGACCCCCAAGCTCTACCAAGGACTTCTTCAGTCTGAGGTAATGTTTAATTTACCAGTGGCTGCAAGCAAACAAAGACACTGCAAACAAAGCTCCCACTGTCTATTCCCACATGGGTGGGAAAATCAAGCCTAGTGGGAAGAGAGGGTTGACTGATGGTATATTTGGGGATCACACAAGGCCTTGTAAAGTTTATATCTTATGTGTGGGTGCCTGGTCCACTCAACACAGACATCTCTGCCAGCAGTTTCATTTTAAGTTTGGAGTGCTCTACCTTTCAAATCATATTGCAACGCATGTGAGTACTCTACAGAAAGCTTTAATGCTTGGTCTGTAGCTTGTATATAAGGCAGACGCCCACATCAAAAATCTTACACTGGAATTGTCTCACTTTTCTTAAAATAAAAATTCTCTTAAATTTTCTTTTTTGCAGGGTTCTTAGAAAGTAAAAAGGTCGTTAAGATTGCGCTTGAAAGAGTACCATGCAGACAAATATAGCTTTAGCATTGCATTAGAGCAATCCCACATGGAATGCTCCCAAACAAAATGGAGTTCTCTAATACTCCTTAGTTCTTTCCTTTTCTTTTTTTTCTTCTTCTTTTCATTTCTTCTAAAAGCAAGGAAGTGAATTGTGAATATTTCCTACAAGAAATGCTGAGCTAGTTAATTTCTGATAATTATAAAATCACGGGTGGCCACTAGTTCAAAGAAAATCTTTCCCAAATAAAACCAATTATAAGCAGAGACTTTAACTGTGTCCCTTTATCCACTGCCAAAATGCAGTATCAATAGAACAGAATGTGAAAGCCGCAGCTTTGATATGAAAGGTACTGAAAGTATTCATCTTTTGGTAGTTGTTCTGCCACCATATGGAATGGAATAAAAGGAAAAAGAATTATGCAGCATTGAGTTGAATTATGCAACTGGAAAACAAGAAAGGCAAATCATAACCATATGCATATATGCCTACATTTTATTTCTCAATTTTCATTGATATCACCAAGCAGCCAACGCACTCTACTGGCAGTGTGAAGCAATTGAAAATAATGTAAAAGAAAAACTTACGCTGACATATATTATCATTAAAATGGAAAAGCATTTACAGGAAGGAAAGACTGTCAGAATTGTCTTTAAAATATCCACATTAGGCTGAACCACATAAAATTGATATTTTCTTTTGTTAAAATGGTCAAGTATTGGCAAAATGGTTGAATAATTGCAATTTCATAAGGTTCAACCTAATACATAATTTTCTTCCTAATTTAAAATTGTAGCCTGTTCTGTTCTTTGTCATCATCACTCAATAGGATAAAAGACATTTATTTAATTTTATTTAATTTTACTTTATTTAATTATGTTATTTAACTTTTTTAGCCATCTCATATGGAATTCCATAAATAGATGAATCAATTAATGTTCATTTTTCTCCACATTTAATTAAGAAAGATATTTTTAAGTTGCATATACCAAAATGTCTCCTTCCTCAGTCTGTTTGGGTCTACTTTCAGCTGTCATGAGGTACTTTAAAGGAAGTCCTTCTCTATCTGTGATGATAAAAGGAAGATACTCTTCCCCATTTAAAGAACCAGATCAACTCTGCTCTATGCCCCTTCTACAAGATGCAGATTTAAGCAAAGTGCCAGGCTTCCTCCCTTTGGTTATTGTGGGGCCCAGAGGCAGATACTACAGGCACATTGAGGGGCTTGGAAGATCTGAGAGGGAAGACCAGGGGCTCCTGGAGTGGGGTTGAGTGAGGCTTTGTCCTAAAGGAACTAAAGGGCAAGGGCAAACCCTATCTATGGATGGTCACCCCAGCTGTAATCAGAAACACAACATCTCCTCTAGATTCTAGAGACAAAGCTTAGTGCTGGAAATCGAAGGTAAACTTGAAAGATTAGATGCTGGCTTATTTTAGGAACAGGGGAGAAGAAAGGATGAGGAAGAGGGGCAGAATGGGACTGAGTTGAAAGAGGAAAAGAACTTTGCTACTGAGAGCTGTCTGCACAACTGAATTGAAAGACATAGCACTGGGCCTGGGGGAGGACAGGCAATAACCGTATTCCAGAGCTCAGCAGCCAGACCAGAATCAGTATCCAAACAAATGTTTGGCCTATGCTCAGACAACTGAGGTTGGCAGTTGGCTGTCATTGTAGGGGCAGAATTTAGATGACATTCCTGAAAAATATTTCATGTTGCCAGTGATAATCTACTCCACCCAACAACTGGAAGAGTTCTACTTGCAGTTCACACAAAAACAACACAACACACAATTCTGGACAATTGCCCAGGAGAAGAATAACCTTTAAAAAACTCCTCCCAAAGTAGAGTCAAAAGTTAGGGACAGCATGGCAGTTATGGAGCAAATAGTTCTTTTGCAGAGTTCAGTATCAGACCAACCTGAGGAGGAAATACTGGAAAAGTGATCAATAGCTAAATAGCCAATTTATTGCATTAACTCAATTCTATTCCTTCTCACCATTGACTCATAAAACCTTCACTGTTAATCATTCTTTTCTGTCCTGGGATCAAACCTTGAGTAGAGCCTGTGTTTTACATTCACTTTCGATTAACAAGTAGTCTCATTTCTCAAATTATACAAGGGAAAGTTTAACACTGAGCATTAGATCTTTGCCTGCTCGAACCTGACCCAGGTTATGAAGCCACCTACAGTGGGGAAAGAGGGCATGGTTATTCGTTTTCTTGATGCCTCCCAACTCTCAGACTTCTCCCTTTTCGCTGTGTCTGTTTTCACTCCTTCAGGGTTGGAAAGCGAAAAAAAAGCTAAGAGAGGTAAAGAAATGTTCTTTCCCAAATGGATTCTTTGGCGACATCCTCTATGGGGATATCTGACATGGGCTAAGTCTTCCTGGGCAGGCCACTTGCAGTTACCCTCCCAGGCCTTCCTTTCTGGCAGTCCATCACAGGTGCTTTCCACAGGGGTGCATTCATCCCTGCTGAAATGTCTTGTGGGTGGAGTACCTTTAGAAATTTAGACCCATTTTTTTCTGTCGACAACTCGCCCTCAGAACACTGCACTCTCCTGCCATTATTCTGCCTGCAGGGCAGGGTCAAACTCACCTTTTGACCTTTTCAGGATGAGTCAGGTACCTCAAACTCCACATTAAGTTCTCCAAGTGATCCTCTGACACTCCACCACTTTTGCCTGGGGGTGGTGGAGGTGGAACGCACAGCACAGTGACAGTTCTCTCTCAAGGAATTCTTACTACAGGCTTCAAGATCAATATCCTGGCCTCTCTTATATACTCTGGAGGTAGGTGATGAGCTAAGAATCACAGAATCAGTTATCAATTTCTTCACAATGTAGTTATTGGCTAATCTTGCAGATTCTGGAACAACTATCTGAGTTCAGAATGCTGCTCTGGGACCTTAGACAAGGTATTTAATCTCTCATTGTCCTTATATATAAAGTACTGAATTCTATAAGAAACAAAAGCAATAGCTACAGCATAAGGTTGTTTTAAAAATTAAATGCGTAAAGTACTTACAAGAGTGCCTAGTCACCAATAATAAGGCAACTGTGCCTTCTGATATGGTGCGCTGAGAAATATCCAACATCACCAATAGGATTCTTGAGAAAAACCATTTAACCTGAATCTGATCATGAGGAAACAATTGAGCAAATCCAAATTGAGGTACAATCTACAAAACACTCCAGCCTAGATTTGTTGAAAATACTAAGGTCATGTCAGACCAAAAAATTGAGATGGAGGAAGGGGAGCAGGGGATTAACACTGGATTAAAAGTAACTAAAGAAGTATGATGATTAAATGCAGTTCATGATCCTTGATTAAATCCTGGACCTCATTTTAAAATAAATAAGTAAACACAAAAAGAAAACCATGATTGAAAAGTAAATGTGAAAAAAAGAAAAAGAAAAAAGAAATAAAAGAAAAAAAAGAAAACTAGATGAAGGACATAATGAAGGCAATCTTGAAAATTTAAATATAAACTGAATATTAGAGAGTAATATTACATCAACATTATATTTCTTGAGTGATAATTATGTTGTGGTTATGTAGAATGTCCTTGTTCTTAGGAGACATCTGTTGAAATATTTAAGGGTGAAGTGTCATGATGTCTGTAACTTATTCTCAAATTGTTCCTCAAAATATTGCATTAAAGATAACAAGAATCGCACCATACATATAATAAATCTCTTAGAATAATACTTGACACATAATAAATATTCAGTAAGCATAAGCTGTATATTATTAGCATAGATACCTAGACAATAGAAAAAAATCCCATTTAAAAACATTACAGTATGTCACATTTAAAATTATTATACATATGTCAAATTGAATTAATGTACTGAATCATGGATTTCTTAGGCCAACACCCTCTTCACCCACCACTCACCATTCCCAGCCACCAAACCCCAACCCCATGACTTTAGTGGCTGACACTGCCTGTGCTCCTAAACCTTTCTTCCTTTGTCCTGATGGGTGCCTGTAATTGTTCTCTCCATGGCCACCTTCTGTCCAGCTGTAGAGATGGAACCCACTCTGCTTCCTTGAATCCCCCGCCTTACCATTCTCCAGCTTCTCCACTCCTCCTTTCAGACCATGCCTCCCACTAATAATGTAGTTTCTAACCTTCTAATTTAAATTGTGGTAGCTAATATGATCGGAAGAACATTTTTTCTAGTTCTACTTTTTAATCTGCCACATTTAGATACACCATTGCCTTACATTAGAAAGTCTTTTGAACCTTAAAACCTACACAGTAACTTGGCTTAGATAACTTTGAGGCTATATTTTATAGTATAGCTTAGTGGTTCTCAAACTTTTTAGTCAGGACTCTTTTAGTCTCTTAAAAATTGAGGACCTAAGCTTTTGATTATGTGAGCAATAGTTATCAGTATTTACCATACTAAAATTAAAACTAAGAACAATTTAAAACATATATTTATTAATTAATTCAAGTAAAGAACCCATTTCATGTCAATATATTTTTATGGAAACATATTTTCCAAAACAAAAATATTTAGTGAGATTAGTGACATCATTTATCATTTTACAAATCTCTTTAATGTCTGGCATAATAGAAGATAGGTGTATTCTTTTCTTTAAAATTGTGGTAAAATGTATATAACATAAAATTTACCATTTTAACCATTTAAAGTGTACAATTCAGCGTCATTTAGTACATTCACAATATCGTGCAACCATGATCACTATCTAGTTTCAGAACATTTCCAGCATCCCCATAGGAAAACCTGTAACCATTAACCAGCTACTTCCTATTCCTCCCTCCCCATTCTGCATGGCAACAACTAATCTTCTGTCTGTCTCATGGATTTGCCTATTATGAATATTACATATAAATGGAATCATACAATACGTGACTTTTTATGTCTGGCTTCTTTCACTTAGCACAATCTTTTCAAGGTTCATCCATGGTGTATCATATAGCAGTACTTCTTTCCTGTTTATGGCTCGATAATATTCAAATTGTATGTGTATACCACATTTTGTTTATCCATTCATCTGTTGATGGGCATTTGGGTTGTTTCTACCTTTTGGCTATTATGAGTAGTGCTGCAATGAATATTCATGTACAAGTTTTTTGTTTGAACACATGTTTTCAATTCTCTTGGGTATATACCTAGAAGTAGAATGCTAGGTCATATGGTAATTTTATTTTTTAGTTTTTGAAGAATTGCCAAACTGTTTTTCACAGCAGCTGTATCATTTTACATTCCCACTAGCAATGTATAAGTCTTCCAATTTCTCACATCCTCACCAACATTTGTTATCATCTGTCTTTTTTATTGTAACCATCCTACTAGGTATGAAGTGGTATCTAATTCAGGTTTTGATTTGCATTTTCCTAATAACTAATGATGTTGAGCATCTTTTCAAATACTTGTTGGATATTTGTATCTCTTCTTTGGAGAAATGTCTGTTCAAGTCTTTGGCCAATTTTTCAATGGAGTCATTTGTCTTTTCATTGTTGAGTTGTAAATGTTCTTTATATTTCTGGATACTAGACCAGATATATGATTTACAAATATTTTTTCCCATTCTATAGGGGTTTTTTTTCACTCTCTTGATAGTGTTCTTGAAGCCCCATCTTGAATTCTGCAACTTTGCTAATGACAGGTAGATTCTTGTATTTTTTCTGCATTCAGTCTGTTGTTACATGTTGTTTTGGCTGAAGTATATGAAAAAAATCTTGCCTTACTTATATACATATTTGGATAAGGAAAAAGATTTTAATAACGTTTTCAGATAATTGTGAATATTCTATTCTTTTTTGATACTATACCAAGATTCAATAAATGATATTTTTTAAAGGTTAGTTTCAATGTAGCATCTGAAAGTATATCAATAAATTTTTTATACATAAGCACATTAAAATCCCTTGGCCTTACACTTTAAATGGATTTTTTGTGTATGCATGATTTTGTAGCATTGTACATTACCTTTCTGGAAAATGCTGATTCACTGAGCTATGCAGATTTTCAAAGTGTTGACAAATTTCATTATATGATACTTGAAAAATCATGTTATTAATATCACCACCAATATCATCACAAAATTCTTTTAGTTTTGGAAAGCTGCCAACCACACAGAGGCAATAAAAGTTTTCTAAAAGTCTAATTATTGCTTGAGAACTTGAGTTTTATCAAGGGTAGCAACTACTGTCTTGTTTTCCTTGAAGTAACTGGCATACTTTGTTCATTTTCAAGAAAATGTCCACCAAATATCTAGGCTTAATTAACCATAGTTTTCGTCAGTCATTCTTTCTACTACAAATGGTGTCCTCTGATAAAAATGAATTGTTCAGTTCCCACTCAAACACCAGAGCTTTTCCTCTAGACAACAATTGTTCTTTGATAAGTAGCAGAAGGGCTTTATGCATATTTCCAGTTTCATCAGAAAGAATAATAAAAAAGCCATGTACTCAAGGGTTAAGATTTAATACAAGGAATACTTTTTACTGCTTAATCAAGGAACATTTTTGAGTAAGCTTTTTTTTTGTTTGTTTGTTTTTTAATGAGTGTGCAGCAGTGGAGAATGCTATGACTACTAATATAGTTTGGTGCCACAGCCTCAATTCATGCTAAGGGTTCACTACAAGTGCAAATGATAACACAGTGAACAAGGCAAATAACTTTCTTAGGATTATTGTGAAAATACTTGAGGGCTCTATGAAGGAATCTTGGGGATTGGCAGGGGTCTGCAGATCACACTTTGACAACA
The DNA here is from genome assembly GCA_004363605.1 of Indri indri. Lineage (NCBI taxonomy): Eukaryota > Metazoa > Chordata > Mammalia > Primates > Indriidae > Indri > Indri indri. The sequence continues at coordinate 22,975 of RJWJ010003736.1, read as the reverse complement.
GCTGGTATAGCTATTAAATTGTCAGTTTTGCACTGATGGCCTTAACTTCATAAATGATGGCTTTAACTTCATAAATTGTCATAGTATCTTTGCTAAAGTTTTCCAGTCCCTTAGCAATGCATCTGGATGCTCTCATTATACACATACAAGTAGCAACAGCAGTCTCTACTTCTAGTTTTTATGAAACCAGAATTTTAATGAGTAAAGGGCAGATAGTAAAAGAAAGGCAAACATGGCTCATGGACAGTAGCATAGGGCAAGAGAAAGACTTTACTATAAACCCTTTTGTATAGTCTCACCATATTCACTTCCAAACACTATCTTATCCAAACCAAATAAAGTAGATGGGATAGCATATCAATTGTACTAGATTATGTAAGTTTTATAGCTTCGCCTATGACCACCCATAATATTTGTATACAAAAAAAAAAATTCTTTCTCAAGCTAATGCCTTCTTTTGCATCCCCATTAATTATAAAGTCTATACAAATTATCTTTTTCAAAGCCAAGAATAACACACAAGAAATTTTCTTTAGAAAATTGGTGTAAAATATTTATCTTTCAGTGAAATGACAAACAACAGGATTTAGAAATCTTTATAAACCAAGTATTCATTTATATTGGCTATGCTATCTATAACCAAATATGTAATATAATCTTAAGGACATGGTAAGAAAAGGGAAGTTAATCAAGTTTCAATTAATACAAATTGACTATCCTACAAAATTAACATATTAGATTTAAAATGGAAAAATACTCCAAAGGGAAATAAGTACTTTTCAAAACAATAAATCAAAGAAATGAGTTTCTGGATGTTTCTTCTCAACAGATTGCTCATTGATCAGCATGTGTCATTGCCAAAGACACTATTCTGCATGGAAAGGATGGAAGGTTCCACTACTCTTTGCTAGATCCCCCACTGAGTAAGTCCAAGTGTGAAATACTCTTTGAAGGCAGCGGGCATTCTTTGCTTCAAATAATTCTGAAGAGATTTAGAAGCCAGATAGGATTAAAGCTTGGGAAGAAGGGGAAAAATTTCAGCTCAATCTTAACTGTAAATAAAAGAAAACATGGGGAGAAGGAAGAAGGGAAACTTTACTTCGATCCCACAATTGCTACAATGGTGAATCTGGCTTATTTAGAATTAACGGGGAGAAGAGACCCTAAGTATAGAGCCATTAATCAAAGTATACAAGAAAGAACTGGTGAAAAATATCTTTAAAACCAACATAGAGCATCCTCATGGAATTGGGGGCTTTCAAAAAATATTTTTAAATCAATATTCTTAATCCAAATCAATGTGATATTTGGTGTTCCTCTCTGATTCAGGCCACCTCTCTCTTGCCTGAGTTACTTCACTAGCCTCCTAACTAATCTCCCTACTTCCATCCTAACCCTCCTACAGGATCCTTTCAAAAGGTAGATGATGTCCTCTGCTCAGAGCCCTCCAGTGGTTTCCTAACTTGCTCAGAGTGAAAGCCCTAGTCCTTGCAGTGGCCTGGCTCCCTCTATGTGTGATCCACTCGGGCCATGCTGGCATCCTTGCTGGCATCCCTGCTGGTCCTCCAATACACTAGGCACAACTCCTCCCTAGGGGAGGGAGAATTTTCATAGGGTGAGGATCCTCCTCCAACCCAAAACCCTCTTGCCCCCTTCCCTCCTTAATTTTCCTCCATTCACTTACCACCATCTAACACATTAATGTTTCATTTATTTAGTTTTTATCTAATTTCCACCACAAGAATATAAACTCCACGGGGGCAAGGATTTGGCCTGTTTATTCACCGCTTATCTCCAGTGCTTCAAGTAGGGCTTGAAACACAGTAGCTGCTTAATTAATATTTGTTGAATGAATAGATGTAATTTCTGTCTATGTCTTGTCAGGTAAGTACTGCCTTCACTTTAGGTAGTATACCTTGCTACTCTATTGTTCTTTATATGAGTATGGAAGTTTTGCTTTTGAACTTCTTGCTTGCTTTTTCAGATACTATTGGTTAAGCTGAGGATTGTCACATGGTCTCTCTCTCTGGAAAGACCTGGTCTAGAATGAGAAGATGCTACTGCCTCTTCCATTCTCCTTTTATGTTTCCCTAACCTTCCTGACTCTGTGAATGCACTACTGAACACCTAAGAAATCTAACTGGATGTCCACAGTCTGGACTCCATTTTGACTTGCTCTCCGCTTCTGGGTGATCACCATCTACCCTCAGCCAATTCCATAGACTGGGTCATGCCTAATGTTTTCCTTTCAGACTTAACTGAATTATCTCTGACCATTTTAGGACTTTGGAGGAGTAGGCACAAAAACAAGCAGGTTGCAGGTTCCAGGGATATTTACCTGCACTGATTTGCCTATGTACTTCACAGTGATTGTAAAGCCATGGGAAACACAGCATTTCAAGTTATATTCTACTTAATTATAAACATGTAACTATTCCTGTCTACATGTACCAACTACCTAGCTGAAGAGTTTAAGAATAGTATTTGTGCAGTTAGTTGGATAATGTCTGTATGAAGGAAGACATTGGTGATGGTTATTTTCAAGTCATATTTAAGATCCATGAATTACTTACTAGCATTTATGAGCACCTCCAGATTCCTGAAGTATACGTGACTCTTCTTTTATCCATATTATAGCATAGCCATAATTATAATAATCACTATGTTTAAAAATCACAGGGTAAAAGGCAACCATGGAGGTCGTCCGGTACATCTGCTACCAGAACATATCTAAATCATGCAGTCTGATTATTGTTCAAGATTTCTAGAGAAGAGACAGAATAATTTTCTCTATATATATAGTGTTTGAAGATCAGAAGTGAGGGAAATTTTTAAAAGTTTCACTCCATAATCCAATTTTAAATTCACTTGAGATTAAGTATTTCCTTATGGTACAACAGTTCTTACGAGTTTGGCTTCTGGAAAATAGAATTAGAAAGAAAAGGCTGATGAGAGGATACAGGAAGGAGCAGAGAGTGAAAGAGCAGGGCTGAAAGAAATGAGACAGGAAAATCAAGAAGAAATGTAAAAAGAATTAAAAGTTTTGTTACCTTTGGTTTTTTGATTTGTAAGAGAATTGATCTGGTTCTTTTCTCCAAGCATTTGCCACTTGAATGCAAAGTACAAACAGACTCAGGAATAACTAAAGGATGGATGGTTAACTCTAGGTAAACGCTAGAAAAAACAAGTCCAGGTATTAGGCAAAGTCTCCTGCCTACTTCCCTGCCACATCTAGTCCTTTTCAACCATTGTTAAAATTTCCTTGAATCACTTTCCAGAAAAAAAAAAATTAAATGCATCTCCCTGCATGGAAATATAAATGTGTGTTGGAGGGGGGGTGTTGGCAGGTAGAGTGGCAGATGTACGTTTAAAATTTTATTTCAAAGGAATAACAGCATACCTTCTATATAGGAATTTACTTTTTTCTCTTTAAAATAAATTTTAGAGATCTTTCTGCATGCTTACGGTCATGCAAGATCCATAAGTAAGTGGATTTTGTCTTTTTAAGCACTGTATCCCCAATGCCTAGAACAAAGGTCTTGCATATACTTTTCCTTCAACAAAAATTTCTTAGGTAAATGAATGAATAAATCAGCATATGCAAATTAACCTCATTCTTTTGATCCAAAGTATAATATTACATGGTTTTAATGTACTAGAAGCATCAGTCAGCTACTAAGGAACATTTATAATATTTTCAGATTTGGGTTATTACCGTAGTAAACACCCCCGAATGTATCTATTAAAACTTATACATATGTGTCTGTGAGTAAACTAAGATAATTATTTAGCCATGTAATGGTTCAGTCAATTGCATTTCTAATATTGATAGATATTGCCACATGACACTCCTAATAGGTTGCATCAATTTATATTTGCATTACAACTTTTACTCTGGAACAACCCACAAAACCTAAATATTAGGGACAAAAACACATATTCCTAGAAACTACACATTCTTTCATCTACAGCCTTTTTATGGAAACTGTGTCAGATGAGATCTCAAAAAACTAAAAATTCTTTTGGCTTTGCTGAGCACTGGGGACATCCTTTTTCTCAAAGACAAAGTACTTGTTCCTACTGGCCAGCTTTTTGGAACTCAGCCAAAATTCATGGCTAACTGCTTCTTTTGTGTATTCTAACAATAAAGTATAATTCTATTATTTCTTTTTTGTAAAACATTTAATTACTGCATCTTTGTTAAACACAATGATTCAAGAGCATGCAGATATCACTGAGAAAGTATTTATATAGAGAACACAGGTAGTGATCCTATAGAAGTGCTTGAAATTCTATCACTTTGGCTCTCACATGGATTCCACTGCCTATTGACATTAAAATAAGAAAAGTAACCTATATGCAGAAAGAAGGTTGTATTCCCATTAACATTCATGAGAGCTAAGCAGCTGAAGTCCTACATATCAAGTAGGGAATATATCCTTTGTCTACTGATGAGAAAATGTCTCAGTGATAAATGGTTACAGACAGGGGTGTCACAAGGGCAACAGCACACAGAACAACCCCAACAGAATTTTTAACATTCTTATTTTATTAAGTCTTCTTCTGCAGTTCTTTTTGTAGCATTGTGGAGGGCAGGGCCTATTCCCTCAAACAAAAGTGTAATACTGCAATGCAGAATTTCCAAACTTTGCTGAAGCACTTTCCAGAAAACCAAAAACATACCATTTGAAAACAATTTAAAACAAAGCTTCAAACGCTTCATGATGTGTAAATATTCAGACATTTTGAAAAGAAGTACTCTGCACACTGCACCCGCTTTTGTACCTAAAATTGTCATAGAGTTAGCATGGTCGTCAAAGTGCAACGTCTCTAATGTCAACACTAAGGGACATCAGACACGTCATTAAAATGCTTAACGTTCATTTACATAAATACCAACATATTACCATACTCATTCAGTACATTTGTGAGAAAAATCACACAGGAAGTCGCGAATTTGTAATTTAACAAACTAATATGTCATAGAGCCTATAGGTGAGTACCAACGGTTAATTTTCAAACCAAATAAGTTAGGTTACACTCTGTTGACAGCCTTGACTCCTTGACCCTGAGAATGAGGTTCCAGGGCAAACATTTCCCGGGGCTCGACTCTAGGTGGCTCACTTTCCTTACCCATATACACAAAAGCTGAAACAACTCCCCCTTAGCACCCTAAGGTTTCTTTCCTGTATTTTGCCCCTGCAGCAATCTGGAAGCTTCAGCATGAAAAGGGTAATAAGCATAGCACGATTTTCTAAAACAGGGATGTCAACACAGTGCTTTTGAGGCGTCCTTCCCACCCTAAAGAAAACTACAGATACACAGCAAGAAAAAATACACGACAGCTCCTCGACAAATCCTCAGCCCCGCCCCTTCCTCAGTGTGTTCGACACAGTGTCTGCCAGTGCCGCGTGGATGCTGGACAAGGGCGCAGCCAGCAGGTCGCCCGGGCTCTCACTGCCGACCAGCAGACTTGACCGCAGAGCTATTCCGCAAGGAGCGAGCATACAGGGCCGAAGGGGAGGAGTCAGGGCCGGGGCTGGGAATCGGACCCCGCCCCCAGTCCCGGGCGGAGTCTTTGCGCCTGCGTGCCGGGCGTGGGCTTGTGGTTGGACGCCCCGGGTTCTGGGCTCTCCCCCGCCCCTTCCCACCTCCTCCCACTTGACGCGATGACGCACTGCAGGTTTGCGGACGTGGCGGCGGCGCACGGCCCGGAAGGCAAAGGCGTTGGCGGGGGCGTTGGTGGTGGTGGTGGCGGACAGAGACAGCCGGAAACGGAGGCTCGGCCATGAACTTGCCGGGGACATCAGCGGTGGCGGCAGACCTGGTAGCTGTCTCCTTGCTGCGTGCCCCCTGCTAATGGGACAGGTAAAGATGGCGGCGGGGAGGGAGCCCCGGCCCCCGTTGGGCCTCAGCTGCATCCTCGCTGGAGGCGGTGCGGAGCCTTCGGCCGCAGGTGTGGTGCGGGAAGCGGGCAGGGTTCGGTCCCCAGCCCGCGTGGAGGACACCTCCGAGACCAGCTCCGCCAAGGTCCTTGTCACACTGTCGGGGAAACAGAGGCTCAAAGGAAGGACTCCTACCTGCCGGATTGCCCACCCAAACACACTGCGTTTCTTTCTCAACTTTGTGTTGGCGTTATTAGCTAACGGCATCTCGCCACGTCGTCCAAGTGTGATGCTGTGACCGAAAAATCTGAGCTTTAATTCTCGCTGGGGGTAACAGGGAAAGAACAACTGGACGTGTGGAATGCAAAGGGAAGGAAGTTAGGTTAGGTTTGGAAAAACAAAATTGGCCCTGTCGGATACCGTTCCTGTGATTCGGTCCCAATGCGAAATTAGGATGTGCCTTGTGGCGCTTTTATTTTTCCCTGCTTAATTAAGGAGGGTCAACGCGAAACACCCACCACTCACTAGCAACAGCTGTAGGAAGGTGTTTGGGAAACCATTTTCAGTTAGTGACTGACCCTGAATGTTTTAACACTGTAGCCATTGGTAATTATTATACTTTTTGTGGCCTCCTGTAATCTTTATAGCATGGAGGCTTGTTCAGAAGAAGGGATGCGTGCCTTTTTCCTGCCCTAAGAGAATTGAGAGGCGAAAAGAATTGAGCCAGGTGACTTGAACTATGTACTTTCTAATCTCTAGGTAGTTGGCTCAGGTAATTACCTGGGCCAGAGTCCAGCTTTTCATTCGATTAGAGACACAACCAATTCTTGATTATTTTGAATACCTAGTTTGTGGTGGAGGATTCTGCTTGCATTTCATTCCAAAGGAGGGTGAAGAGGTAGTGAGACAGGTGAAGTTCTTGTCTTTGTTATTATTATTTATATTATTTAGCAATATATCATGAAGAGAGATTGATAAAAATATCTAAAATGGCTTTTGGACATTGCTCAGTGAATTTCAGTTAACTGTGCTAAGCCAATTTTGAGGTTCTTGAGAACAAACTATCAGGGAGAAGTCTAATGGGACAGCATAACTGGGTCAGTATAGCCACATATTCTCCCTAGAAAAATGTACATATTCTTACAAATTTGCCTACAAATCCACAGGGTTCACAGACATTTTCTAGGTTAAAGACAGAGGATAAAAAAGACTTGGTTAAATAAGTGGAAATAAAACTGCCTTAGAGGAATAGGTGGCATGCTTAACGTCTTCCCTCTCTTCCTGTCTGAGCCACATTACATCCAAAGTATTTTATCTCCAAAATGCCTCTTACTGCCGCTCTCCATCTTTCACAACAGTGACTAAAAGCAATCTATCCTTTCTTATGTGAATAATTAATAGGAAGCCAAAACTGTGAATGTGGAGTTAGTTTTTTAGGTTCTTTTCTTTTTTAATGAGAATAGATGAACTTGATGGTGAGTTGAGAGTGAGTATGCAAGTAAATGAAAAGTATTCATTGATGTATATTTTTAACTTAGGTCAGCTCTCAGCCTTACAATGTTTTTTTCTGAAGTATAAATGAACAAGTGACCTAAAATTTGTTCACAGTCCTATGGACCATAAATTGAATTTGATGAAGACTCTAACTTAAGTTGGGTAAAAAGCTTCCAGAGAAGAAAAGTCCTCGGTTAACAGCAAAATTATAACCTCTATAGAAGGCACATACTGTAATATAAATACTGAAGTCAGCATGATCCAGAAGTTAGTAGTGCCAAAGATATTTCAATCCCTCATGAACTTGAAATGAAGAACATGCCAGAAAGTTTTTGAATTCGTAAAAGTATTGTGTGTGTATAAAACATAATTTGATTCCATCTGAACTGTGGTTGTATATACCGTCACACATTTTTAAGACATAACACAAAATTATTTCCCTGATTTTCTTCACATAACTCAGAACAAGGGGAACTTAATTTTTTTACCTTAAAAAAGTGTAGCAATTTGCCTTTGTTAAAATGCAGTTACTGCCACGTGTTTTGTGATATGTGGTGTATTAAGATTAGATTATCTCTTCCCCCCATGCCATTGTCTCACTTCCAAATATTGTTGTACTTCAACAGTTATAAAAATTGAACCTAAATTTTCAAATAACTAAAACCATTGTTTAAAAAACACAAAAGATAAAGTGCCCAAGTGTAAGATGTATGTAAGTCAGTCAGATGGATCAGCTATATTCCAAAGTTTTCTCTGCTTCGTTTTCTTGTTTGTTTGTTTTGTTTTTTTCCTTTCCAGATTTTAACATTATGGCAGGAAGGCATCAGAATCGTAGTTTTCCTCTTCCAGGAGTTCAGTCAAGTGGTCAAATACATGCATTTGGAAATTGTACAGATGGTGATACATTGGAGGAGGATGCTGAAGTGTATGAGCTTCGATCCAGAGGAAAAGAGAAAGTCCGAAGAAGTACATCAAGAGATAGACTTGATGACATTATAGTATTAACAAAAGATATACAAGAAGGAGATACTTTAAATGCAATAGCCCTTCAGTACTGTTGTACGGTGAGTTTTAATTTTACATAATACAGTCCAGAATAATTTATTTATTAGCCGAGCCCACATTGAAGTAAATTCCATGTCCTTTTATCTTGTTTATTCCTTTCTTACCTTTTTTTTCTTCTTTGCATAGAAGTCTGTGTCATGTCGGTAGATGGTTACCTTTTAAAATTTGAAGTGAATATTTGAATTTTTCTTTATGTCCAAATCCATAATTCTATTTTCAGTATTGAAAAAATCTGAATATGTTATCTTCTTCTCAAATAGTAAGAGAATGTAGAAATCTGTAAGGGAAAGTTTTTCCCTGCCTCAGTTTCCTTTGATAACTAGTGTTAACACTTTGATGTGTTTTTTTTCTGTATCTTTTTTGTGCTTAGAGATATATAATTTTTGTGTGTGTGTGTGAGGCTGGTAATCTTTGTGTTTTTAAAATTGGTTTCTATTATGCATATTACTCTGCAGCTTGCATTTTCCATTTCTTTAGTATATCATGGACATCCCTCATGACCATCCCTTATAGCCTTACAGATCTAACTCATTATTTTAAACAGCTGTATAATGTCCATAGTATGGATGTACCAGTGTTATTAAGCCATTCCTTACTCATGGATAGTCAGGATTTTCTTGGTGTTTTACATTGTGTAGTGAATATCATCACAACTATATCTTTAAATGGTGGTGCCTATATATCTGTCGGATAGACACCCAAAAGTCAGATTGCTAGATGAAAGGTGCATTTTTAATTTTAAAAGATACTAAATTCTGCTTGTTTGAACACATTTTATATCTGTGTTATTATATCCATGTTGCATCCTTAGCAGAATATGTTTTCGTGTAAACACATTGATGTGAAAACTGGTTAGAACATTGGTTTTCAAACTTTTTGTTCCCATACTCCCAGTAGGATTTTAAACTATATGTCCTGTGTACTTCCTTGCATATTTTTACATGAAAAATAATTCCTAATGACTTAAAATAGTTACAAAGGATATAATTGCCAGAATGTTGTCAGTATTGACATTTAAATAAGACTGTTAGGATACTCATTAAATGCATGTACAGAATTCTTAATACCACTAGAATTTGTTACCTGAAGTCTTTATTAAAAATATATATGTATATATGTGTATTAGAGCTCTTTTTAACACCATGAAATTTTGTATCATTCCTTCTTCTCCTTGCTTAATATTTTCATCCTCCCCTAAAATTTTTCATAATGTAAAACATTTTTATACTTGAAAACCTCTTATGACTGCTTGTCATACTTTTCTGCAATAAGTACACATACATGTTTATAAGTTTATATTATATAAATGTCTATATATTTAAAATTTAAATTGAGTTTTTAAAAAAATTTTCTGTGGCCATACGGTTCTATGTATTATTTTTTTCTGGTTAAAGTAATTATTGCAACTATTCACAATTCATCAAAATGAATATATTACAAATCTTGTTTTAAAAATTTAATAAAACAATTTATTGACATTCATTTTTTGATGGGGTAAGAAGAACTATAGGTAGTTGGGTTTTCCCCCCAAAATTGCTAATGTACGGTAACATCATTCCTGTCCTTATTAAATCAGAAAATATTTAATTTCATTTTTAAGGTAAATAAACATGTGAATACACGTTTCGTGGAGAAATAAGATCACTGAGAAATAAATTACAGAATGTGTCTTAGAAGGTCGATAATGGAATTAAGACTTCAAAATGAGAGGCAAGGCTAAAAACATCAAGGTCGAGATTCAAGAGAAGAGTGTGGTTCAGCAGCTTTATTAGAGAAAGACATTAGCTTTCCTCTAAAATGAACCTGGAAAATTCTCTTAGGGAAATTTGAAATGCCATCTGAATGATTAAAAATGGGTTATATTTCCAATGAAATGAAAAGAAGAAAGTGTGTCAGGTGTGTGGCAATAGTGTGAAGATTTCAAGGAGGAAGTAAGGTGAACAACAAAGGGAATTCTAATAGATGTTTCAGAAATAAGTAGCACAGACTGATTGCGATGAAGCTCTTTGAGACAACTGAGGAACGGTTTGATCGATACAGTAAGAGAACACCGTTATTGGAAGGTTTTAACAGGAGTGATGTGAAATGGTGGACTAGCCTGCTGGTGAGTTGGAGGGGACCCAATAAAGAGATTATTGGAATAATTCAAATGAAGATTATCAAAGCTTAGACTAAAATATTTGTGATAAGGATAGAGAAGAAGCTGATAGAAAAATGTATTTGGGTGGAAATTACAGTATATATCAGCTGATTCCTTATTTGAGTTGAAGAATGATGAAAAGTGATTAACTTAAGAGGAGAGATGGCATTGGCCACGGTAGTGGGAAAGTTGATACAAAAGAATTAGGGAGTTAAGCAGTGCTCCCTTTTGATGGGTGCCCAACTAGCAAAAAAAGATTAACCTTACAAAAGGGTTTATCATCATTTTTAAAATACAGTAAATATTTAGTGCTATAGTCCACCTATAAATAGTCTTAAGAGTTATCAAAAATATACCTGTTACAAAACAGTGGTGAGACAAATGAAAGTCCAAGGTTGGAATATTGAAAGCAACCAAGGAAGTTAGCATAATGTAGAAAACATTATAGGGATATTTAGAGAGAGAACCTAGGTAGACACTAAACCTTGGGAGCCTAGTTCAGAAACAGTATTGAGTAGTTATTGGTAAGAATATACAATACCAAGCAAAAGAGCATTCAGAGTCGGGTCAAGCTTTGGGGCTTGTCAGTGAATCTTCATTTGCTTTAAGACAAAACAGCGTCAAGGTAGTAAGGTGAGAAAGCGCCCTTTATCTTTACTGTTTCATCTTGTTATTCTTTAATCCTTTCCCGCTAATCTCCCCACTTAAACACTCCAAGGGCATTTTTCCAATTTGATCTCTTTCCGTCTTCATTGTGCTTGATCACTAATCTACAGATGATTCTGTTCACTACTCCCTCCTAAAAACCCTCTTTGCTTGACCTTGATTCTGCAGGTTTCTGGTTTTCCTATTATTGACGACACTTATATAACATACCGTGTATCACTGCTGTAAGTGTTCTACACACATTTTAATTCCTTAATAATCCTGTCATAAAGGTAGGTAGTTTATTACTGCCACTTCACAGGTGTGGAAACTGAAGGGCAGAGAGGTTAAACAGCTTGCCCCAGATCATACAGCTAGAAGGTGTCAGAGCTGTGCTGCAAACCCAGATATCCATGCTTTTAACCACCATCCTGTATTGCCTCCCTGGTTACTCTTTCTTAATCTCTTGGGTGGATTTCTCTTTCAACATACCTCTCAAATGTTGGCATTCCTCTGGGTTCTTGTCGCCTTTTTCTCCTGATCTTTTTCTAGTAAATCTGTCTATTCTGTGACTTCATTTTTGCTGATAATCCACAAATCTGTATCTCTAGCCAAGATCATACTTCTGAGTTTCAGGCATATCTACAACTGCCTGCTGAACATCTTCCACTGTGTATCTCAAGTACCTCAAAGCCAACATGTCTGACATCTGCATTTATCCTCTTCTCAATCTCTGCAGTGTTCCATGTCTCAGTGAATGGTATGATTATCCATGGAGTTGACCTAACCAGAAATCTAACTTTCATCCTAGATGCAATTAAGCCATCTGATGTCAGTCAGGTGGTACATGATTAGGAAGGGCTTTAATTAAAGCATTAATGGAAACAATGAATGGGACTAATAAAAGTGGTGGGAAAGCCTGACTGATCGGTGACCTGAGAAACACTCCCCTCTTCTCCCATCAAAATGACATGGGATATACAGACAAGTATGTCCTACAGTGGACAGGATATGCAAACACGCTGAAGAGTGTATAATATAAATTGGGAAAGCTTATAAAAATGATCTTGAAGGTAGTTGAATAATGTATTTACATTGAGAAGTTTGGGGAAAAAATAGCTTCAGAAGACAAGTTGGGGATAAATTGTCATATTTTATTTGAAAGGATATGTTTTTCCATGCATTTTAATATCTTTGAAATTGAATGGTGGCATCTTCAATATATTTGGTTGCGTTTTATTTTGTTTTTTTCTCTTAGAGATACATAAAATAATGCCATATCTCAGAGTCGATGGCATCTTAGTTTTGATAAAATATGGTTGTTTTAGTTGGGTAAGTTAACATTTGCCTATGTTCCAATTGTCAAATTGGAATAAAGAACATAAGTATCTGTAATCCTTCCTTCACAAATTGTTTACAAGCAGCAGAACTGCAGTATTTGTGTGTGGTGCACGAAAGGAAACAGCGAAGATCCTAGAATCTATTACACTTAAATGGCCAGCATTAGTGTTACTAATATATGGGTGATAGTAAAAAGTAGTTGGTGTTTCCTAAGATTGGCAGATCAAAAGTGGTGTAGACTTTTCATCTACAAATAAAATTAAAATCTCTCTGGATGTGGTAGCTTTATCCAACTAATAATTAAGCTCAACTTTTTTTTTCTTCGTAAGTAACTGAGATGAATGAGTGTCTTTATTTTAATTTAGAATTCAGTTGAATGTTACTTTTTTTCCCCCCCACAGGTAGCAGATATCAAGAGGGTTAACAATCTCATCAACGATCAAGACTTTTTTGCCCTTAGGTCTATCAAAATTCCAGTAAAAAAGTTTAGTTCCTTGACTGAAACACTTTGTCCTCCAAAAGGAAGACAGGCTTCACGTCATTCATCTGTTCAGTACTCTACAGAACAACAGGAAATTTTGTCAGCTAATGATTCTCTTTCTTCCACGGAGTCAGCTGGTAGCTTTTTAAAGGAAGTAGACCGAGACATAGAACAAATAGTAAAGTGTACAGACAACAAGAGAGAGAACCTTAACGAGGTAGTGTCTGCTTTAACAGCACAACAAATACGTTTTGAACCAGATAACAAGAACACTCAACGTAAGGATCCCTATTATGGAGCAGACTGGGGAATAGGGTGGTGGACAGCTGTAGTGATAATGTTGATAGTAGGTATAATAACGCCAGTGTTTTATTTGCTGTACTATGAAATTTTAGCTAGGGTAGATGTTAGTCATCATTCAACAGTGGACTCTTCACATTTGCATTCAGGAGTCACATCCCCATCACAGCAGAGAGAAGTGGAAAATGGAATTGTTCCAACTAAAGGGATACACTTTGGCCAACAAGATGATCATAAACTATATAGTCAAGATTCTCAGTCACCTGCTGCTCAACACAAAACATAGCAATTAACTCATGATAACTGTTAGTGATCACATGTGTGTATCTGGAATGTGGTGAATCAATTATATTCAATAACCACTTCAAAGGCAGAATTTAGGGAATTGAAGATGCTTTTGTTTTTCACCTTTTGAAAAGTTTTTGAACCATTTACTAGTGGATTGTGTATAAAATCTCTACAGTTCTGGTTGATGTTGAGATCAGTCATTCCATAAATCTGGTGTATCAGTGCTTAAAGCAGAAATGAATTTAAATGTGTGCTTAGGAAGTTCTTAGAAGATGTGTCATTTTTCTTACTCAAGACTAGTTATGTTTAAATTTTTATTTTTTTAAGTATTTTTAGTTTAAGGTTATTAATGTTAAATTTATGAAGCAGAATAATGATAGCATCAGATGTCTGCAACTGAAAAAAATTTACTGCTGTGAACCACCAAAATATTTAGTTGCAAAAAAATTTGATTCTAAAATTATTTATGATAGCACATACTTAACACACCATTTTGAAACTTTAAAAACACGCATAGCACGTGCTATGAAAGCATAAGTAGAAACAAATTGGAACATAATGTATAATTTCTGTAACAGAAGCTAAGAAACAGATTGTTTTAAGCCCCCAAAATAATGTGTTATGGTTGGGAAGTTGCCATCTAGTCATTAGAACACCGGAATAGGTCAAGACCGAAAGGTAATTTTTGTCTCTTAAAGAGTGATTTAAGATAGAGTCTTTTTTAACCTCACCTCTGCTTCTGTTTTTAAAGTGATCATATTTGCCTCTGATATTTGAAAGCACTTTTGTAGTTTGATAAAAAGTGTTGTACAGGTTAGCATTACTTAAGAAATAATTCCTTATATACTGTGATAAATCCTTGCTGTGTTACATACAGTAACATGCCTTAATTACATTCAATGCCTTATTAATTTTTGTAAGTAAATATAAGTTTTGAAATTAAAATTCTACATTTCAGTTGGCCCAATCGGAGTTATTACATAGGCTATATAAATTCATCTTCACTATCAAGCACAAGTTAATTGGTTCAAAACAAATCTTCATTGTCTGCTTCTGAGGTCTGTTGAAGAAAATGGTTCATTAAGCAAAAATAAGAGAGGCCTTTTGCATTAGCAGTAGCAAATTGCTTTATTTATTGATGCCTTAACCTCTGTTTTTCAAAGAGTATGTCCAACTTAGATTTCTTTTTTTTCCCTGTTACAGCATCAAATTGGGGAGCAGAGGCCAAAGGGGTGTGGATTGGTTGAAAGGGCTTGATAGCGCCACTTTTTAAGATCTGCTATGAATCAGCCACGGTCTGGCTAAATAAGAAGTATGCATACTGATTCCATTGTTTAATTTTTAAAAGTATGTGTTTTTAAAATGTAACCAAAGTGATTCAATAGAAATGAGATTTGGTGGAGTCTGGATCACCTGTTTTGTATATAATAAAGTATATACCTTAAGATACGTAATACCACCTCATTTTCTGGGCATTATTTCCTAATTTTTAATGTCTCAGCCTTTAATCAGTCATTTTATATTTCAAGTTCCAATCTTGATACAAATTGGTGTGAATAAATATTTATGATAAATGGGGTTTTATGTACTTTCAGGAGAAAAGCATCATTAAAAGGACAAAGAAGTCAGACATTAAAGTCCTTGCATGTATGAGAGGACCTTAGACAATTGCCACAAAGTGTTTAATAGGGAAGTTGCAATTTGGTTCTTTTAGTAAATTTCTTAAACATTTAAAAATGTGTTTTAATGGGCCTTGGGCATCTTAAAAAGTGTGTGATATAACTTAGGCTCAGTGTTAACTGGTCACTTTACATTGTATTTATTAAGCCTGCTGAAAAATCTTCAAAAATTTTCAAGTTTCAAGGAAGAAAATGCAGACTGTTTTAGGGTAAAACAGGCTAGGTATCCTTTGAAGAAATTTGTTTACATCAAATTGATGAAATTACAGAGTCAGTGATTCCTTTTTCTAGTTGAACTTTGAGATGGAGGTTTCTGATTTCCAAAGTAACTTAATTTTTAAAGTAATGAGGCGTACTGTGTATTTGGTGATTAAAAATCATTTCTGTATTGCAGAGTATCCTTTTTGAAGGAAATATAAAATATATCCTTATGACACAATCAGGCAGTTTCCTTTTTGTTTGAATTATATATTTTTGAATTAATTGAATATAATTTATATAATTCTATATATGGGATATATATAGAATTATAGATCTAATCTTTACTGAAAAGAATTTCCTAAGCATTTAATACATTAAGAATAATTTTAGCTTTTAAAAAGTACTAATATACATTAAATTTATAGCAAATGCAAATTACTTTGTATAACTAAATAACAAGCAGTTATCGTTTGACATTGTTGTTTTGTGTTGAAACCCCTATTTTGAATTTACTCTGAGGCTTTACATTTTTGTGTGTGTGCACACATGCAAATGTAAAAGTAATTGAGAATCACTGCATTTGGTTCACTTAAAAATTTGGAGTTTCAAGTGAAGAAAAATCTTTTTTAGGGCAGATTCTCTTTTTTTCTCTTTAAGTCTAGGTAGACATGGTTAGCTAATGGATGCCATTTACATTTGCCATCTCCTAGAAAATTACAAGATTCATGTCTTCAAAAGACATATTAAGATGGGTTACAGAGTCTGCTGTCCATATTAAGAATCAGAAAGAAGACTATAATGTTATCTTCTCCAGAGGACTTTTTTACAGCTTTTCTTTTGCTGGATTCTACCTGCTTGTTCCGTGGCCTGAAGAGTTCTTCAGATGAACCACTACTTAGTAATTAGTTATGTGTAATATCTATTTGTAAAATTACCTAGTTGGAAATACGAAGAATACAGTTCGTTTTAGAAATACCATGAAGCAAGTATCCAATCAGAGTGTTACAGGGTCAAGGTGGAGTTTTTAAAAGTCTATTTAACTGATACATTATGATAGGATTCATTCTTGTTTTGAATTACAACAGCGTTGCTCAGGAAATCAGTATTTTTCTTCCAAGTATGTGCATATTGCACTGTTAGATCATAGAAATATCTGAATGCTTTAATTCTTTTTATGTATGTAAAACCTATAAATCTTTTGTATAATGTATTTTATACAAAGGCTAAATGTAACTGTAGAACATTATGTTAGCATGTGCATCTGTAAAATTGTTTTTTAAAATGTTTGCCCCTTATTTTTCAAATTTTAAAAGAGCTGCAAAATGTAATAAAGTTTCTATTTTAATATTCAATCTAAAATGGAAGCCTGTGAATTTAATTGAATAAAGCGAACATCTCTACTTTCAAATTATTTGATATAGAGATCCTATGTAAAATAGAGCACATTACAATTCACATTGGCCACTTGTTACACTGAAACAAAATCCGCTGGATTATATGTTGGACATAAATTCAACAAATTTTAGATATATGTAGTTTGGGGGATTTTCCTCAGAAAAGAAGACCTGGTAAGGAATAGTCCAGGAATTGTTACGAAGTTGTGGATCGATCATGTAATCTGCTTTACTTATATGTAAATTTTAAGTTATTATGAAATAATCTTTCTCCCTCAAGGATATTGGTTTTAAAAACTCATGAATAGCAGAAATAACTGAGAAAGTCCTTTAATGGAAGAATTTGCAGTATAATCTTTGTTTTTTCCATTTTTAAAAGCATCTTGATGTTAAAATTGTGTTTACAACTTTTTTTATAAAGGAAATTTTTACCACAGAGATTTTACCCATATTAAAATAAAGCTATTGACACTGTACATTTGAGGGTGGTGAGGGAAGGAAAGGTTAATAAGACTCCTCTGAATTTCTTAGAGCATTCTTTGGTGTCCAGTATGTCAGTCTAAGACTCTAATGATCATACTAATACTGTCTGCCAAATCTTGTTTGTTATCACAACTTTTTTCATAATCACAAACCTAGAGTTCATGGTGGTAGTTCAAGGAAATTTGATACAGACATCCCTGTTCAACAAATACTAGGTAAAATCTGTTAAATTCATTTTCTCTACCAAATGAATATATTTAAGTTCAAAATAAAACATCTTAATATAAAACACAAGCACACAGTTTTGTAAGAATTTAATGTGTAAACAAATACAGAAAAATAAGCATTAGAGCAACCAGTTTTGCTTGTTACAGCAATTTTAAAGACACTTCCAAGTACATTTTATATATATATATATATAATATATATATATATATATATATGAATCTATGAGGCTATCTCTGCAAAGTAACATTTACCTTCCTGTAGAATAACTTCACAGTCTCAGATTTTAAGCCAGGAAAATAAGGTTCATGCTGGTAAAACAATCTGTAGATACTGCCTGTTGTCACAATTAGTATATTTTAAAATTGTAAAAAGGTCTTCAAAAGGGAGAAAGAATGTGCTTAAAGGAGATGGCTGGGGCTTCCCAGAGTAAATCCTTGCCCAAAGGGGCTGCCCTACTATCTGCAGGATTAAAATGGTCAAGACAAATTGAAAGCTAGGAAAAGAAATACCTTTACCTTCAGTGTATTTGCCTGATTCAACTGGTCATCTCTAAAGTAAATAAAACAGTAGAAATAAGATTTCTAAGAACTAAATGGTATTTATTTGCCTTTGGTACTAAAGTGAGAGAATAAAACACCTACGGTTAATTAGCGATCTCAAATGACACCTTTATAGGAGGTTTCTATTCTAAGTATAGTAGATTGATTCTTTAAAGTAGACTTATTCATGTGTAAGATGGGTCCTCAAGCTCATCTTGAATTATCTGAGGAAGCATTGCCATTGAAAGTGATCTTTTTTCTTTTTCCTGAGAAAGTCATGTTACAAAACGGTACAAGACAATACAGATTTTCTCCAATTTTCCCCACAAATACAAGATGGGAAAATCAGATTACAATATATTTTGTGAGGAAAACATGTTTGTTTCTCAAAAGTGTATTTTCAGTTACTTTCCAAACTACAGTTTTTTAGTTTGGAAACTTTTTTTAATTTAAATTAAGAAACGATTATTTCTGTAAGAGAATAAATACATGTGGTAAATTTTGGATGGTGTTTAAACAATTTTTATAGGCAATTGTTTACAAGTGGAGAAACTAAGGCACAGAAACTTAACCAAGCTCAGTTTCAAGGTTGAGTTTAATAGTACAGGTAGAAATAGAGTCTAGGACTCTGATTCCCAGGTTAGAGGGTCATGGGTGAAATCTTCCCAAAGGGGAAAAATAAAATTTCTTTATTTCTTCTGGTGGGTAATATTAACAAATAATTTTTGAAATACATAATATGAATTTCCTTGAAAATCTTTGGCATTTGTGAGAGTCTTTGTAGGCTGAGGTTTTTAGGTATTTTTCCCCCAAAATATAAAAAGGCAGGGGAGCTAGCTTTTAAGTTAAACAAAAAAGATTACTCTTAATTTCAAAATGACCTGAGTTCATTCTATATGATTATATAAATCAATTGTACAGTTTAAGAGTAGTCTGAAACAGAGGCTGCTACACGTCACAGAGTTCACACACATGCATTCTGCAATGATATTTATACGATCAGAACCCATTCCACTTACTCCACACTTACGTGAAGTACAAAAATAAGATGTCTCAGCCTAATTTTTCATAAGCCCAACTATCTGAAGAACTCAAACTTACTACAGTGGGATGATTAACTCAATAATCTATGGTACTAAGTTAGCCCCAAATTCAAGTATTTATAATATTCGCCCCACAGGAATGTTCCTTTGTACTGGCTGAGATGTGAGCTATTAAATTTATATAGCTCAGATAGGCCTTTTTCCCTGTATGTTTTTGATCACGAAACCTCTAATTTCATAAATTTGTACTTGTAAGAGCTCAAGTAGGTTTATGTAGTCATAATGTAGTAATATAGAACATACCATGTAAAAGTAAAAAATAAAATAATTTTCAAGTTTTTTGCTTTTAAAGTGCTCCATGTGCTGTATTAAATCAACTTTCAGATTATAGAAATCCATGACTATGACTAGTAATAGTTTCACAAAAGATCAGCAGTTAAAGAAGAATGATTTCTTCAAGTATGACTATATAGACTGAGATGCAAAAAAATTCTTCAGGCACATTCAAATCCAAATAGCACAAAAAACAAAACAAAACAAAACAAAACCACTAAAGTACCTAAGAAGGATAGCAGAGGTGTTTAGAAGGAATGTCAGAGTGTCACAGACTAATTTGTAAGGTAACTAGTATGTAAACTCAAAGTGGTTCTGAATGTTTTGGTAACAAATATTTGTCCAACAAAATAGGAACAAAAATAAAATACTCATTCCGTATCAGAAATAAAATAGAAAATAAGTCTGTCCAAATGCTCAGAAGTTGCATCATAGAAATATTTTTGAGAAATTTCATGCCTAATAGGTTGCTTCATCCATGTTGTCATCACTGTCTGCACCAAAATCATCTCCATCTTCAAAGTATGAGTTAATGTAGTCATTTTCCTAAATGAAATGATACATTTCTCCATAAACATTAAAATCAATGATTAAAAGCAAATATAGCAGGCTTAAAAAAAAAAGTCCCTGTTTTTTCACCTGCTTAAAAAACCTAATAGTTTTCATTCATGCCTACCTGTGCCACTTTTTTCCTCAAGACCACCACCTCCTACTATTCTCAGGCACCAGCTCGCTAAGAGAACACGAAGGCCTGCCCATTCCGTCTTCATAGGAAGATACATCTACTACCACATTACATATAGTTTACTTCGCTAAACCATTAAACACTTATTCCACTAAATGCAGGGGACACTCAAGAAACAAAGCATTTACATTAACATTCATTAAACTACACCAGAACCAAGGCTTTCATTCACAAAGCATAACTGAGCATAAGCAGAGGGACTTTTGCATTCTATCAATAAAAAGACTTCATGATACCAAAGCAAATCTAGAGAATGCCCATATTATTAATACATCCTATCCGGGGCCTCTCAGTTTCTTCTTCTCCTGGCTAAACTTTCAGACATGTGAATGCCTCAGAAGATATCTGTGCCTTCTACCAAGAATTCAAAAACCCCTTCTGGATATAAATTAAATTTAAGAGTTATTAACCAGTTGCAGTATAAGGATTGTATTTGGATTCTGATTGGAAAAAATAAACTTATTTGAGACAATCATGAAAAGTTTAACACTGGCTTGATATTTGATGATATTAAGGAATTTTATTTCATTGTATGAGGTATAATAATGATACTGTGATGTTGTTAAAGAGTCCTTATTTTTGACTCCATTGATGAAATGATATCATGCCTAGGATTTGCCTTACAATAATCCAAAGCAGATGGAGGGTAGAGGTGGGGGGGTCATGCAGGAATTGGGCGGATGAATGAGTGGTTGAAAGATGGGCTATAAATTGATCATTGTTAAAGCTAGGTGACAGATAAGTCCATGGGTCTTTATTTTACTAGTCACTACATTTTTGTACATGATTAAGATCTGCCATAATAAAAAATTAATCTTCACATCTCTACTGTCTACAGGAAAAAAATTAAGACTATTCTAAAAAGAAAGTCTCCTGAATGTCATCCTTATTATTTTCCTCAAGGTTTTCTTTTTTTAATATCTAGATGGTGAGATTTTATAAACAAACATATATAAATAATGCAAGAAAGGTAATGTGCATTATTCAGATAGTATTTCATTACTCTGTCTTCCCTAAATACTGTAAGTTCCTGCATCCAGATAAGACCCTTCCATCGCTTCTCGGCCTTTTGGCTAAGATCAAGAGCAGATAAGATCCTTCCCAGCTCCAGAAAGTTGGCCTGGCTTCCACGGTGCTAGGAAATCCAGCAAGATCTAGAAACCTGGCTGAAGCCAGGGGCCTGATTGAGGTGGCATGGCTGAGAGTTGAAATGAGGCCACCTTATAAATGAGACCTTGGCAAGGACACTTGTGTGGCAATACGAGCAAGCCAATCTGTATATAAAAGTGGAAATGAACAAAGAAGGGATACTCTAGTATTTTAAATCAAGCATATGCCACTTGGGTTTTAGACATGAACATCTCCTCCAAGTATATTCAAATACGATGACGGCGATTCCTTTCACTGATAAAAAAGAGAAGCAGGGGGACACTGAGTTTGAAGGCAGAGGACATGAAATTAAGGGAGTTCCCCCGCGATGGCTTCGTTTTCTGTATGAAGGTGCTATCACCTTCTAAAATGAAAGAAAAGGTAGTAAAGAGGGGGGATTAAGAAGAAAGAAGACGATCCAAAATAATTGCTGTAGAAAACTAACTTACCAAGAAAAACAGAAAACATGTTAGCCAGCAAAATGGGGCTAGTGTTTTTTTTAGTGGCATCAATTTCGGTGATTCCTCAGAAATGCTCAGATAGGCAGGTTTGAAGGGAAAAAGAGGCAGACAGTAGAACTGATCACAGGTTTCTTTGGTCTAGAGTGTGTGCTGGGAGGACACGAGCAATGGCAAGAATGAGCACGAAGGGTGTGCAAGGGTCTGGGTTCCTTAGAAAAGGAAAGTAAGACAGGCACCCAATAAAGGGGAAATAGAGGATCGGAAGTACTGACGGTTTCAATCACGTCAGAAAGCAATGGGAATAAAAGAGAGAATGCCCTGAAAAGAAAGTTGGAGACAAATGTGATGTATTTAATTTTAAATGTTTAGACTTAAAATTTGTCTGGAAGAATAAACAGAGAATACTCAGGAAAATTCTGAAAAAGAAGGATAGCAGAGAAGACACGCCATACAAATATGAATAATCAGAAGCTTCTATTAATTGGAACAGCTTACTGTTGGTTCAGAAATAAATCAATGGAACAGAGTCCAGATACACATCTAAGAGATATGGGAATCTAACAGCTGATAAAGGAAGAATTTCAAATTATAAGGAAAGCAAATTATTTAACAAATAAAGTTGGCAGCTGGGTAGCCATTTGGAAACAGATAAAAAAGTATCACTATCTCTCCCTTTATATCTACGTAAATTTCGAAAGAATACAACATTTAATGCAAAATAGTTAAAGCATATAATAAAAATTTCATAGTTGAGGCAGTTTCAGGAGAAGCAAAGATTCAGAGTGCGGTATAAGAAGCTGGAATGGAGTGAAGACAAAAGTCACCAGAACAGAGAAGAAACTCTCAGCCTAGGGTCACTGTGTTAGGTGTCTACAAAGTCCCAAAGGGGCTGTGACCAACAAAGGTGCCCTGCTCAAATATATCTCGATTGACTCCAGATTATTTTGAAATGCACCACGTTTCTAAACGTTGGAAATCTCAAATCCTGACTCAGCCAGATACCTGAGGTTAAGTTATCAGTGTTCTCTGATAGTGTCCAATGCACTCTGGAATTGGAAACAGGATGGCATTGCAGGGATTC
>RJWJ010003735.1:0-82957 GCA_004363605.1 Indri indri | reverse complement strand
TAAATTTAGTTATGGAAAAGAAAGCTGAATTTTATTAATATCTTACCTGGTGGAATGACATTAATGTTCACTATGACTATTTTAATATATACCTTATTTTCAATATGTAATTGGTGTTTCTAGCTCTTGTAATAAATAGTTCTAAATATTTAAAATATCTAATAATGCCAAAGTTATAATTTTCACACAGATACAACTCATGTTGCCTCTTTTCATTGGGGATAGTGGTGATGGAAATCATGTAATAAAAAGATCTCTCACCATAATTCCTGGCAGCCATAATAGTTTCAAGATCATTTCCTCCTGTTTAATGTCTGCCAGAATTCCAGATATCAAAAGTTTAAATGTTATGGGATTATAAGTGAAATTCTAATGAGTGAGATTTTTAGCCATTTTAATATCACAATTACTTTACACTTTTATCAAAATGAGTTAAGTATATTAGAATTTATTTTCATTCTTCTAAAAGGAGAAATAAATAAAATTTTCCTGGAAGCAAGAAAAGTTCAATGGAATATCTTATCTGTCTTTTTCCCTTTATATGGTTTTAAAATTCTCAAAGATGAGAAAAGAGTAGGACACAGAAACATAACTTCTTACATTCATTTCTAGGAATCAAATTGTGCCTGAAAAACCATCTTAGCATTGCCCCTTAATGTCTCTTTGCAAAAACGCATCACCTTTCTTAGGGAATACTCTACGAAGGATTGATGCTGTTAGAAATTGTAGAATGACTATGAATGATGTGGAAGGGAAGCATTCTGCTCTCTGTTAATTATCTCCTTCAACCACTCTGGTAATGACTTCTTTCCCTTGATAATTCCATCATAATGAAACCTTACTTCCTCTTAAAATTTTATTTATTTCAGAAAGAAACAACTACTGCACCGATGGCATATTAACTTGACTCTTAAAAGTTTGATGAAACAGCTATCTACTCATGTTATAAATTTCAAATTGAATCAAAATTAGGTGAAACTAAAATTTCTCCTTCACTAGGTGTTCTTAGGCATAATATGATGGAACATATCTAATTTGGGGTGATATTTTTAGGTATGTGAGTAATGAGTAAATTTCTGCTGCTCAAGTTATAAAATGCATCAGTTATCTATTGAGTTAGTATTGAGAGAAATATATTTTGACAATCTCTGGGGCATGTTGTTGAAAATAATCATGACTGATCTGATTATAAATATTAAATAGTTAAAATGTATAAAGCTGGATTTATTTATTAAACTTATTTGAGAAGATTTTCATTTGTTTGATCTGCTGTTTTTTATTTGGTCAGATTAATTTTGTTACTTTTATTGAAATAAACAAAGATGCAAAAGGAATTTTTAAGACTAATGTAGAATATCTCATTAACCATTGGAATTCAAACTTATTCAGATGAAGACTACTGGGCTCTACTTCTTGCAGTTTATATATCATTAGGATTTTGCAGGGGCAGGTTCTAGAAATCCGACTGGTTTATTGAATTCCTTTGGCAGATTCTTATGCAGTATTATTAGAATAACATTTTGAGAAACAGGGATATAGAGTTCCCTTAATTATTATTAGTCTTCTTCTGTTTACCACTTTAGAGCTTGAACAAAATGTAATATAGCAATATTTAAGTTTTTAAAAATAAACTTCATTTTCTAGAACAGTTTTTAGATTTAAAAAACAAAATCAAATAGTATAGAGTTCCCATAAACCCTGTACCCAGTTTCCCTTATTATTAACTTCTTACATTAATACGATACATTTGTCATAACTAATGAACCAATATGGATACATTATTATTAACTAAAGCTACACTTAATTCAGAATTTCTTTTCTCTTTACCTAATGGCTTTTTTTTTCTGTTGCAGGATCTCATCCTGGATACCACATTACACTTAATTGTCATGTCTCTTTAGGCTCCTCTGGATAGTGACAATTGCTTAGACTTTCCTTGTTTTTGATGACCTAGATAGTTGTGAAGAGTATGAGTCAGATATTTTGCAGAATGTCCCTTCATTGGGATTTGTTGGATGTTTTTTATGACTACTCTGGGATTCTGTGTTTTTAGGAGGAAGATCACAAAAATTAAGTCTCATTTTCATAACATCACATAAAGCAGTGGTCCCCAACCTTTTTGGCACAAGGGACTGGTTTCATGGAAGACAATTTTTCCATGGACAGGTTGGGGGGGATGGTTTCAGAATGATTCAAGTGCATTACATTTATTGTGCAGTCAAACCTCTCTGCTAATGATAATCTGTATTTGCAGCCGCTGCCCAGTGCTGGCATCACCACCTCAGCTCCACCTCAGATCATCAGGCATTAGATTCTAATAAGGAGCACACAACTTAGATCCCCCCCATGCACAGCTTACCATAGGGTTGGCGGTCCTATGAGAATCTAATGCTGCTGCTGATGTGACAGGAGGCGGAGCTCAGGCAGTGATGGAAGTGATGGGGAGCAGCTGTAAATACAGGCGAAGCTTCTCTTGCTTGCCACAGCTCACCTCCTGCTGTGCGGCCTGGTTCCTAACAGGCCACGGACCAGTACCCATCTGCAGCCCCGGGGGCTGGGGACCACAGATATAAAGGGAACATACTATCAACCTAACTTATCACTGTTCGTATTAACATTGATCAATAGGCTGACTAGTGTTTGACAGGTTTCTCCCCTGTAAAGTTATTTCTTGTTTCCCCTTCCTTTCCATACTCTTTGGAAGAAAGTCCAGATTTCGGGTGTGGGGAGTTATGTTTCACCTCCTTGAGGGATATCTACATAAACTATTTGAATTCCTTTGTACAGGAAATTCATCTTCCCTATTTATTATTTAGTCAAGTATTTATTTACATCAATATGGGCTCATGCATATTTATTTTTATACTTTGGGTTTTAATCTAATACTACCTTGTTTATTTTGTTGCTCAAATTGTTGCAGCTTTGGCCACTGGGGATTCTTTCAGTTGGCTTCAGTGCTTTTTTGACACACTCCTTTTATTTTTTGTTTGTTTGTTTTTGTTTTTTGCTTTGCTATTTGTTTGTTTTAGCACTTTCTTACTTTCTAGCATTGCAACATGCTCCTGGCTCATCTTATATATTTCCTGCTGAAGTCCTAGAAACAGCCATTTCTCCAACAAACCCCAGTTCCTTTAATTGAATATGGTATTAGAAACCAAGATCTTGGTGGTAGGTGCACATAATCAGAAATGATGCAGAATGTAACAAGATTAATTAATGATATTTAAGAATAGTCTCAAACAGAAAACTCAAACTTTTCGTCTCAGGAAACCTTAAAAATTATTGAGGCCTCAAGCAGTTTTTGTTTATGTGGGCTATATCTATTCATATTTACTGAATTAAAAATTAAAATTGAGACATTTAAAGTATACTAATATTTTAATAATTCATTTATATAAAGCAATAATAAAAACTCAACACTTGTTTATATAACTAATATATTTTTATGAAAAATAGCTAAATTTTCAAAACAAAAATTATCACGAACAGTGTTATTGTTTTACATTTTGAAAATCTTTTTAATGTTTGACTTAATATAAAATAGCTGAATTATCAGATATGCTTCTGTATTCATCTGTTGCAATTTATTGTTTTTGTTAAAGTCTATGAAGAAAATCCAGCCACACACAGATGTGTATTTGCATGTGGGAGAACTACTGTAATAGCATTTTCAGATAATTTTGGATACATCATGTAGCTTCTGTAAAAATCTACCAGAGAAAGATATAATATCTTAGTATTAGTTTGAATATTGTTTTGACCTTCTGTACACTCTGGAAAGTCTCAGGTGCTCACAATAGCCTCTAGACTTCACTTTGAGAACTGTTGGTCTTATATACACTGTTTCAAGAGTGAAAATTAAAGAGTCTACAGATTGAGGCTTTTACTGTGGCTTATTCACTGTCAACTTACTTAATCAGTGATCATTTTCACAGTATGACTTTTTTCATTTACTTCATTAACAAAGGGGGAATTGGCATAAACTATGCATAGTTAGTGGTACAATTGAACTTACTGTCAGTGTAAAAATAGGCAAAGCAAGTGAAATTAAATAATTAATGGATCTCACAATTCATCTTCGCTTGGTGTAATTTTCTCTCGTAAGCCTTCTCCATTTACTTTTTTTCCTGCTTTCCCGTTACCACTTGTTTTACTGTCGCATTTTCAGTTTGTTTTAGAGCAGCTTTGTGGCATGTTTGATGAGAGGTCACGTGAGGCGCTTTTCCTGCTTTGCACTGACCATCAATCAGCCATGCTGAGTGCTCATGTGAGCAATTTCTGCCATGAAAACACCTTGTGTGGCACTTGACAGTGAGAGGAAAGGTAGGCTTGGCAGGAATGAAGAGACAAGGGATGGAGCCCAACGCCAATTTTCTAAACCTGTTGCTACGCTGGAATAGTTGTGAGAGATGACGGATGACTGATACCGCTCTCAAGTGTCTTTTATTTTAGGAGAATTTTGCCAATTTTCCAGTGAACTTACATGTACACAGATGTTTGAGATGAAACCTGATGATTTGTAACTCAAAGACTTTAACTGCCAAATTGTTGGAGAATGTCAGTGGAAACTGGCAATTTGACTATAGTCTCAGCAAAAGACCACTGAGCGTCCCGAAGATACTCTTGCAATTTGTCACTGGCACAAATATTTAGCCTAATGATTTTTTTTGTTTAGTAGATTAGGAGTAAGAATGGGATGTTAAGTGTTCCTTGTCTCATATCACGGTTGCTGAATATGTACACCTCCTATCTACTGCTGTTGATACTCTTTAAGGGAAAATACTAAATAAGAAGTTAGTTCAAAATTTTGCCTCATTTTACATTTACTAAAATGACTGCAAATACTAAAGGATAATTTTATAAAACATAAAACAATTTTTAAAGAAAATTAATCACTTTGACAGCGAGTACAAGTGGAGCCCATTCTTCTGATCTTGTGATACCTCACTTTGGATAATGGGCTCAAGTTCAATCCAGGAAAATATAAGAGGTGCTAGCTGATTAACACTATGGTGCTCACCTGGCGGTAATATTCTCCAGAGATTAGGGGGATTGGGGGGGTAAACCCACAACTAAAGGACATGGGGAGCATTGTAGAGGGAAAGGGCATGCCTCTAACCGTTGCTTGGGTGAGGCAAAGACATAAAATGCGACCAAAATGTTTGTACCCTCATAATACCTTGAAAAAAAAAACATAAGAATATCAAAACATCATGTTTTATACCTTAAATATATACCATAAAAAATAGAAAAAAATAAATAAATGTTTGCCAATAAAAAAGGAAAATCACTGTTTATAAGAAATGGATATGAGTTTAAATGAAAAGTATATATATCATATAGTTAAAATATTGCTCTGAAATTTGTCGAGAAAGACATTGGCCTCTCTGTCCCTATGATTTGCAGGTCTCACCCCACCTTAGTTCTCTCCTCTCCTTAATGCTCTATCAGTCCCTTGCGTAGATTACTAAATGTTTCATTGAAAGAAAGACTTGCCTTGGTTTCCCCTTCAGATCCTCCATTAAGCATATTAAATATTTTAACTGCAGTTCAATCCTTTAAAGAAGCTTTATATTCAAATTTTAAAATAGTTAGGGTCAGAATTCCATAGTTAATTATTTTTTAATTGTACCTTTTCCTGAAAGGTCCATGCCAATTCATTCTTTTTCTACCTTTGCTATACTTTTAACATACAGATAACCACATCTATCCACAATCTTAGCTAGTATTTCTCAACTTGACTGTATATTAGAACAGTTGGAAAGTTTAAAAAAAAATACACAGATGCCTGTATTCCACTCAGACTAAAAGAATCAGGATTCCTTTCAGGGCCAGGGCATTGGTATTTCTTAGAAATTTTCCAAGGAATTCTAATGCACAATTATAGTTGAGAATGACTGGGCTACTCAGATGACAAATAAGTTTTCATTTCATATAACACACAAGACAATTATTAATAGCTGTTTCTAGAATTATGTTAAGAATGAGCCCATGGTTATGTGTGATCCCACAGTGATGTGTGGGCTCAAGGTAAGAGCATTATGATGCATTTGTAACGTCTGCAGTAGTAGCTCACCTGTCTGTTCTCTGCCACCACTCACCATGTTCTTCTGACTTTAAATTTTTCCTTCACGAGCATTGACTTCATTCCCTATTTCTGTAGTCTTTGTTCATATAGTGGGGCCCACCATGCATATCTCATGATAATGAAAAATTTTACTTTATGTAAATTTTACTAATAGTTTTGCAAAAGAGTGGATTGTAAGATTAAATACTACACATACACATACGCGACATGCAAGACACACACACGTGCTTCGCATATTGTCAAAGTGGGCATTTTTTATGGCCATAGTAAAAAATATAGAAGAGATTTCTGTAGTGTAGTGGTCATCGTGCTCATGTCACATGTTAAAAAAATATGGTAATAATTTTTTTGACATGACCAATTGCCAACATATATTAATAGTTAAATGTTATGAACTCAGAAGTAAAGGCAAAAAAATCTTCCTTGTATTCCTATTTCTACTAGATCTGCTTACTCTGTGTCTTCTAGTTACCTAATCTGCTTGAGTGTCAGTTTTGTTATGTACTGGAGTTAACATTATTTTGTACTTCATAAGAGTGGGAAGAATATCATGAAAATAATATGACGTATATTATATGCTTGTAAAACGATTTGTACAGTATAATGTCTCAGAAAATATCAACCAATTTTAGTTATTATTATTATTGGCATATGGATCACCTGATTATCCACAGATATTTGCCAATTCAGTTCAGCCAAGTGCTGTTGTCCATCATATTCTCTAGTTTCCTTTAAGCAATCATCGAATGCACACAATGTAAAACTCTGTGGAGAGTGGGAGGTAAGCATGTAATATGCTGTAGCAACAGCTGCACCCTCATCACTGCTAGAATTACTGAATAAATTATTCAGTGTCATACAGCATGCAAGTGGAAGAATCAAGATTCAGACCCAGGTTGATCTACCTCCACGTTAAACCAGCTGACAGACAATACCTCACAATTTATAAAACCTATTGTTTATATCAGCTCATTTGATATTTATAACAACCTGTGAGGTAAGCATTGTTGAGCTCATTTTACAGATGAATAAACAAAGGCTTAGGGAATCAAAATGGCTTGTCCCAGCTGGCTCAGCTAATTTTAATTAAAATTATAATTATTAAATTTATAGCTGCAATGTCACAGATTTTTTATCTCTACAGCTAAATGTTTTCTTAGATGGTGCTGTTTCAGATTAAATGAATAACGCAGCATTGCATTTATAAAGTCAGCATAATGTATACTTTTAGATTATCATAACCTTATTGTAGTAAACTAAGAATTAATAGCATTTATTTTATTTTTATTGCCCAAAACTCTATCTTGAACATTTTTTCATTTATTTATAGTTTATCTTTCAAATTTGCAGGGTGATGGACATTTTATTTCTGATGGTGATTTAAGTCAACTATCTTGTCTACTTTGAAAAAAAAACCAAAACAGTATCATTGGGATGAACAAATATTCCCGTTCTAAAATGGCCTAGTTAAGATTCCCTCTTGTGTGGAGAGGATGAGATTTCTTTCCCTTTTCAGGGGATGGCAATTTCCAGTCACATTTGCAACAAAGATCTTTAGTTTTGTGAGATGTTATCATATCCTGCATACTGCAGGTGTTAAACTGTTTTTCATATTTATTTATTTATTTATTTTATTTGTTTATTTTTTTTTTTATTTCAGCATATTATGGGAGTACAGATGTTTAGGTTACATATGTTGCCCTTACCCCCCGTCCCCCCCGAGTCCGAGTTTCAAGCATGCAATGCGCACCATCCGAGAGGTGTTAAACTTTTAAAGGTCAACATTTCAAAGAAATGTCTAAATTTCTATGTCTAATAGCATTTGCATATGTTTTCTCATGCCCTTGAATTAGCCATGCATGCAGAAAATCCATGTGCAATCCATATGACAGGAGGTCTAAGTGTCACTTCCAAAAATCTCTTCCTGCAGGAGTCTGGGTTGCACAGAAGAAAAATCACAATTGAAAGCTATAAGGACTTGGAATTACAAATATCTGACTAAGCCCAAGAATTGAGCTTATTTTTAAAATAAAAGTGTAGACTCCAAGAGTATCTAAGTGACTCAGTTAGAACATTAGGCACAGAAATAAGAGCATTAATTCCTTTGGGAACTATGTATTAAAGGATGTCTAAATGTTCCCCTTCCCCAGAATTATCTTGGGCAACAATAAAACTTGCAACAGAAACAAAGAAATAGTCAGTCGGTTGACTTTTCAATGGAAGTAAGTTAGGAATCATATATCCCATGAGGAAGTATAGCTCAGGGGTGATATGTTTGATTTTCATTACTGGTTATGCACTTTCTTTTTTGCCACAGGCCTTACAACTTCCTATTACGTTATTAATAAACCCTGCCTAGTATGTATGCACATTTAGGTTGCCAGTCTGGTTCCTACTGGCATTTGAGTTTATAACTCCTGTGAGTGACCAGGCTTACTGTTCTCACTCCCCTATGGCCCCATGCACTCTGCAACTAAATTAGTTTGGCTCAATTTTCTCTACCCAGCGTAAGTTAATAATGTATTTTATTATCCTTTGATCTTTTACCAACAAAATAATGCAGTGTTGTATGTGTTCCAAATAACTCACATAGTTCATTGAAATGAAGAAATTTTTTAAATTTAATGTATTGTCATGTTGCTGTTGTATATCAATCCAGTTTATCAAAAATTTTTATGTAAAATATAACTGCTGACATTTACTAAGTGTGTAATCAGGTTAGCTGTTGTATTTGGGATGGGAGATGGGGTAAATTTTAAATACCGTAGTCAGGGAGGCCCCATCGAAAACATTACGTTGGAGCAGTTACTTGATGAGAGAATCAGCCATGGCTGTTTGGAAAAGGAATGTTCTAGAAACAAGCAACAGCTTGTGAGAAGGTCATAAGGGCATAGCATGACTGATGCAATCAGGGAATAGCAAGAATTCCACTGTGTCTGGAACAGAGTGAGTGACGGGGAAGGGGAGAGAGAAAGAGATGCAGAAAGGCGGTAGAGTGTGTTCACGTGGCAGACTGGGGTAGGTCCTTGCAGGTGACTGTTAGAATTTTTGTTTTTACTCTAATAGAAGTGAAATCATCAAGTTTTGAGCACAGGATTGACATAAATTTTATTTTACAATAACTAGACCACTTTAGCTTCTGTGTTGAGAATAGACTTTAGTGCAGCAAGGGCTGGGCAGGAAGACCAGACAGGAGGCTGCAATGATCCAAGTGAAAGGTGATGGTGGCTCAGACCAGGGAGGGAGGTAGGAGTGCAGATGGTGAGACAGTGCATATATTTAAATTATTATTTATTATAATTTTATTATAAAAATTATTTATTATATCTATATATTTTGTATATTTGTATAAATTGTATATTTATACAATCTCATATATTTATATTATAATTACTATTTATTATAATATAAACAATTAATATTTAAGAATCAATCAGTCAATTAGCCAGAACTAATTGAACGTTTATAATTTCTCAGCACTAGTAAGGCATGATAAGGGCTACAGAAAAACTTTTATGCTGGTCCTTAACCTGTGGATGGGTGGTTCTTTTGCTGCCTTTACCTTGGCTCACTTGTACAGCTGTACCTGGCTGGAAAATTGTCTGGGGGACTGGCCTCAGCTGAGAAAACTAAGATGGCTTGGTGTCTCTCTACATATGGTCTTTCATCTTCCAGGTAGTTAGACTGGGCTGCCTCGCATGGTGGCAGCAATGTTTCAAGAGTGCAAGCCCCAATGTGTAAATGCTTACTGAGTCTCTGCTTGTGCGACATTTGCTGATGTTCCATTGGCAAAAGCAAATCCCATGAGGGAGGGCATATCACAAGAGTGTGGTTACAAGAAGGTGTGATTCACTGGGTTCCACTTTGGTAACAATCTACCACAGTCAGCCTCTGGCCCCCGTGATTCATGTTTTTTTCCATAAACAAAATACACTCATCACCTCCTAAACACCCATGGCTTCATCCAGTCATAGCATCAATTAAGAAGTCCTTGATCTCATAAACAGAATCAGGTCTGGATATGGATGAGGTATTTTGGGTGGAGCTCCTTTTGATCCAAATCCTCATGACCTAAAAAAACAATTTATTTGCCCCTCACACACTTAACATACAACAGTGAATCAAGGAGCGGTGACAGCAGTAGACACTCCCATTCAAAAAGAGGAAGAAAGAGAACATAGCAATCATGGGAACACAGCAATTCTAAAAGTCAGACAGGCAGATGTGGTCAGGGCTCCTGACACTGGGGCAGGGAATGGTCTTTGATTAGGGCCCAGTTCTGTTCCCTGAGAGTCATTCTCTATAACGTTGTTCTCTGTGGCTCTCAGCTCTCATCTCTGAGAATTTGGTTCTGGTCTATGAGACATCTTTTTTCTTAAAAAAGAAAATATTTAAAAAAAAAGAAGCAATCTATGTATGAAGCTGAGTAGCTTTCTCAGCCTACTGCCCTTAATAAATTGGGGAGCCAGAGGCTTCATTTCCTTTTTTTTTTTTTTTAAGTTGTATCCATCCCTTTTAGTACAAACTGATAAATTCCCTTAAAGGCTTTGTGATCTTTCTAAAAGTCAAATTGGAGTTCACTGGATGCCCCCTCAAAGCCACGTCTACAATTATTTTTAAGGCAGACCTCCTTTCCCTTAGACTCCACGTGGTGTGACTTCATGGGAGAAAGCTTATAAGGTTCTTGGGAGCCTTTTTGTGTAGATGAGAGTGTTTACTAGGCACCTCCTTCAATTGTTTTAATTTCTTAACAAAGGGTCTTACAGCCACACCTCTGATTTGATAATTACTTTAAAGGCATTTTATTTTATTTATTTATTTTTTTTGAGAATCCTCTCCTGGCTGGATGTGAATACTGAGAAATTTGATTCATTGGATTCCATTAGCATAACAATATACCACATAATTTATCATCTTAATCTTTTAATTAATACAAAATGCTGGGATATGTAATAATATAGAAATCTTATAACGGGTGATAAGTTTAAATTTTCTCAAAATCCAAGTACTATTTCTTGATATCACTTACTCCTAAATGGAAATAATATTTGCTGTCAAACCCAACATACTTCCTGTCATAAAGCTTGGCAAATTCTGGTTTAAAATACAAATCTTTGATTAACATGGAGTATTTCCCATAGAGTACCTTAAAATGGAAAACATATTTCAACTTACTTTTTAGGTTATTCTTTCTGTTGCCAATTTTCCCTCTAATATTAGTACTTAGAAGCTCTGTTGGGTTGAGAGCTAACACAGCACCCAAAGAATCAATGCTCTTTAGCTTTGTGCCCTGGATTCTGTAAGAAGAATGGCAGTTTTTATAATGATTCTCTTATTAATATATTTAAGACTCATTTTTCCTCTTCCATAGAATGGCAATGAAAGCAGTATCTATATCATGGGATTATTGTTAAAATTAAAGTAGTGCAATGTGAATGCTTATCCAAGTGCATAGTTTAGAGTAGATACTCATCAAATAGAAATTATGTTAAGAGTTAGCACAAAGAGACTATAATACTGACTAATGAATACCAACTCAGTCTGTAGGAGGAAAGTTGCAAGGGCTTTAGTTGGCTTCTTAAAAGAGGTAGAATTTGATCAAGGTCTTAAATGAAGTCCACAATATAGAGAAAGTTGGGAAGACAAGGTCAGATAACATCACAAAAAATTTCAAAGGACTTCAGTTTTTGGTTGGGTCAAGAAATATGGTCCCATGTTGGACAGTTTCCTGACATTTGGAAATATTTTACTATAATATATAGAAACTTTTGCTATTGTGGCACTAATCGGAAAGACATTTGTCAATTTTGCCTGACTAGCATTCACATCTCTGCTGGTATTGACATCACGTATTGCTTTAGGTACTATTTCTCTCCTTATTTGATTTAGTCTTTATTGGGATTTTCAGTCAAGGCTGAGGATGTTTTCCAAATTAGGTCAACCTGAATCCGTCAATCTTCCTTTCTTTTTTCTCTTCTCTCTCCATTCTTCCCTCAATATGTTTCTGTCTCTCTGCCTCTGTCTCTGTCTCTCTTTCTCCTCCGTTCTTCATTCCTTTTCCCAGTAATTTCCTTCCTAAAATTTGAATCTGATTATAGTGAGAAAGAATAGACAATAAATACTTTTAGTTGGAGCTTTGTTTGTTAGGGAATTTTACATAAATTTGGGAACAGCAAGAAAATTATTTTCACAAAGTCAGAATATTGAATACCTGCAGGGAAAAATGAGTGGATTATAATTAGGAAAGCACACATTCATGGTTTAAGGAATACCGATAATATTCTAATTCCTCAGCATAGTAGCTGCTGTATGGTATTTGCTTTTGAATTATTTGTTAAGTGATATATTTATTAAGTGATGCATTTATGGACATATGCCTGTTTCGTTTGTGTTTTATATGTTAAATAGGGTTGTAACTCAATTTTTTTCCCTGACAACAGCATTTTGAAGGAACCATTCATCAGTTTCTGCTCTGCAGTTCACCAGATCCTTTTTGGTTTCTATTCTCTCTGACTTCTGTCATTTTGATTTCCTTACTTTTGACATCGCATCTTTTCAAATTAGTTCGTTTCATGTTGACTAATTTACTCTAATTTCTGTTACTTGCAATCTAAAAACTCTAAGTGATTAAAAAACTGAATAACATAATTTGTTTTAGCAAGCAGAAAATATTTTCATTTTCCAGTAGGTGATGTAGATTTTAAGTTGTTTGTGGGAGCTCACATGGCATTTGGAAAGAATCAGCTGAAAATTTAAACTTCTAGAATACCTTTTCTAACTTCCATCACTACATTGTAGAACAATCACTTCCTCATCTATGTCTTCAGAGAACTCGAATCCTTTTAGGACTGTAGGCTACATGAAGATGTAGAAAAAGATTACATTTTTCAGATCACAGGTAAAAATGTATTTATTTACATTATATTATGGTTGATTACCTGTGTTTTCTTCATCCTAGATTGGTAGCTAATTGAGGGCAAAGAGCCTCAACTTATACTTATTTTTGTGTATGTAGTATATATTTCTATGTTTGGCACTATTAGCTGATCAATAAGTAATTTTCAAATTGATTTGATGAATCAGTTTGTTTCTCAGTGTTCCTTGTGAGGGATCAATAGATATGCAGGATGTTCGTTTTGTAAATCTCTATAGAAACAATGCAACAACAGACTTCATAGCCACTCAAGAAATTGTTTATAACTGATATATTTTTTAAAAGAGAGCAATTAAAATTAGGACGGCTTATGTGACTGAGATTTTATAACTCATGCCCACGTTCTCTTTTAAGACATTTGTTTTTTACTCCTCACATGGAATAAAAACTCAACAAAGATAACTGTGACAGATGTATATAAGAGTCAGTAGGTCAGTATTAAGCATCCTGAGGTTACATGACAAAGTACTGGGATTTGGAACTCTTAAACATTCTATTCTTGGCTAAATAGAATTTTCAATGTCTATGTTGTCTATGTGTATGTTCTTATTAATATCCTAATTGCTACTAATCTGTAATCCTATGGTTTCTAAGGAAGTCTGTGTCTCTGAAATTACTGTGGGCTTAGATGACAAACAAAATAAGCTTTCCATTTCTCTTATTACTTTAATCTGCCTTGCTTGCCTTGTGCTCTTTGATGAGTTTGAAAACAAAAGAAAAGATTTCTGAGGATCCCTTATGTTTTGGTAGAATTTAATGTCTAATCATGCTTGTCTCTTAGTTTAATTAACAGTGTTGTACTATTAAGTTAATGAGGTTAAACCCATGAGTTGAATTGCCAAATATAGTGGACTAGGCACCAAATCCATGCTTTAAGATGAACAGTAAATACACCAGGCTCAGAGAAAAATAATCCTTAAGTTGAAATTTTATTTCTTTCACTATCTTTTTCTATCTGATCTTGGGCACGTTAATTAACACTTTCAGGCTAAAGGGTGAAAAAATTAGTACTGATGCATCTAAATTAATTCCTAGAGATGTTGGAAGATTGACTGTAATAATACATGTAAAATTGATTGTAAACGATAATAATATGATGAGCACATTCAGCATAAGTTTTATTATCATTATTGGGACAGGTTGAAAGATTTGGACACATTGTTATAAAATCTGTCACTTTTATTATAAAAGCAGTTAATCGTGAAAAATCTCTGTATGGTATCATTTATCTATCTGTTTTATCTATGAATGATAAAACATTACTGATAGTTCAGTATTAATATAAAATTTATTGGGAAGTTCCAGAATTTTAAAGAGCAATACTTCTAAATATTCTATGTATATTATTTATGATCTGGTATGGCATAGCTAGCAAAGAAACTCGGAGCCTATTCTTGAAGCTAGGCTTAGGCAAATGAATGACAAGTGGTTTTTCTGGCTTATGGATTTGGACTTTGAGGAAAGTATGTATGCCAGCTTCTTGGTATCTTGGTGTTGACCCAATACCGTATTTTATTGTATGTTTGGAGGAATTTTAATGCAACAGTAAAGTACAAAGGATAATATGGCAAGTACCTATATTTCAACTATCCATACACAACAGCTATTATCAATTTTTGAAATTATTACAAGTCAAACCCACCCAGATCAAGAAATAGAGC
Source organism: Indri indri (assembly GCA_004363605.1). Lineage (NCBI taxonomy): Eukaryota > Metazoa > Chordata > Mammalia > Primates > Indriidae > Indri > Indri indri. The sequence continues at coordinate 68,274 of RJWJ010003735.1, read as the reverse complement.
TTTGCTTGCCACCTCAGAAACCGCCTCATAGTTCTCATTCCGGTCACAATGCTCTGCCTCCTGCCGTAAGTAACCACCATCCTGGCATTTAGAGAAATCAATTCCTTACGATTTTCTTTTTATACTTTTATCACTTAAATATGGCTCTAGATGTTATCATTTAATCTTGCCCATGATTATAATAACAGAGATTTTTTTGGCTGTTGGTTATTTGTCACTGCCCTCTTACACTTCGGAGGTTTGTGGAGACACCTTGTCCCCCAATTTTGTTGCAAGTGGTTTCCATCTGTTTTTGGTTTTGCTATCTACTTGCTGACTGCTTTTATGTGGAGATTTGGAAAGATTGAAAACCCTGCCGTTGCTGCTGCTGCCGTCTTCCCAGACAGCTATTATCATTTCACTTCTCCTCAGCCCTTTTTTCTTTCTGTTCAAAATGAAGCATTGTGGATGTAGCCAAAATGTCTTTTTTAACTCACGTTTTCAGTCTCATTTCCTTTTCTTCCCAGGGAAAGCCATCATTTTAAATATTTGTAATGATAAAAGTGCTCTTACATAATGTATAGTATTATTTTATATGAGCATTTTAAATTTATGTATTAATAATTAGCATACTGTATATATGGTTCTGAATTTTACTTTATTAACTTAATGATTGGCTATTGAGATCTAAATTCTCTTTAATACATGTTTGGTATTCCTTTGAATGAAAACATAAAATTTTATATATCCACTCCCCTACCGATGTACATTTAGATTGTTTCCCGTTCTGCACACTATAATAAACAAAGCTGTGGTTAATATCCTCATACTTGTCTTGTGCACAGGTATAGTACTTTCATGTACATACTTAAGAATGGAACTATTGGTAACGCTTTATGCAATGGTCATATTTACTAATTGCTACATCATACTGTACCAATTTACATTCCTACCAGCAGTTCATACGTGCCAATTGCTTCGTATTTTTACCAAGTGATATTTTTCAAGTTTCACATTTTTGCCAAGACAGTGGATAAAAAAATAGTATTAATTCTTAAATTTTCATTTCTCTGATTGCTCCTGAGACTAAAATTTTCTTTAAAAAATCTAGAATATCTATGTTTTGAACAAGAGACAAAAGGATTTCATTGTCTCTCTCTTTCATTTGACATCAATGACTCTATTGAACATTTCTTTCTTCAAACTTGGATAGGTGTCCATTATATAATGATAACTTAATATGGTTTAGGGTTAGCTTAAATAGCTTATGAATAATACTTTTGAATAAATTATACCGAATTGAGATGTACTAAAGCATTACTGTGAAAATATTTGCTTGTTAATAAATTCTAATTTAAAATTAATTATTCTTTTTTATGAAGGTAATACATACTTGCAAAAATTTGGAAAATACAAATAAGTATAATGAAAAAATAAAAACAGTTCATAGTTCTTTCAAATAGAGAAAACTGCTATTAACACATTTTCAAGTTGGGCATTTTGTTTTTCTCTGCTGCTTTTCTCTTTTCTCCCTTTTCTTTTGCATCTCTTCCCTCTACTTTCCTCTTCTCTCTTCATTTTCCATTCCACTCCTTCCTTCCTCTTTCCTATCCTTTTCTTAGTTTAATTTTTAGATCTCAAGTGCAAAGAATTTGATTATTCATATTCCTTAATTCACAGCACCTACCATCACTGGACAAGGGAATACCCATACATTCTTCTTATTTTTTACTCACATCTCCCTTTACTCTACAGGTAACAGTTCTGATATATTTGAGGTATATATTTTTATTTCCATTTTTGCTTAAAAACCTATGATTTGTGTACATATGCGCAGTGTTTCCGCATTCTGTTTTTTAAGATCTATCCAAATTGCAATGTTATATGGTTCTGCTGCTTCTAACTTATGTATAGTATTCCGGGAAATGATTCTACCACATTTGCTTATAAATCGCCAGAGACAGAAACCAGGCTTTTCATGCCAATTCCAGGTAGACCAATTCTGCAATGATGAGCATTGTTGTACATGTTCCTTATGAACCTGTGTGAGAATTTCTGTGGTATATAACAAGCAGAAAGGAATTGAAGGAATATAAGACATATAATACTTTTAATTAAATGATGCCAGGCAATTTTCCAAAATTCTTGCACCTGCCTATGTCCACTCAAGCAGTGAAGGAAATTTAGTGTATTTATACATATCTTCCAAAATTTGGCATTATCCAGTTTTCTGATTTTTGCTAATCTAGTGACTATGAGGAATAATTTTTTATTATTTTAGTTACCATTTTTCCATTACACGTGGTTTTGAGCATCTCTTGTTAGACTTTAGGGTTTTACTTCTGTTAATATTCTGTTCATAGTCTTTGTTTATTTTCTTGTGGTTTATATCTTTTTCTTATTAATTTGTACCTCTTCTTTGTATATTCTTGTCCCTTGTCAGTTTTATTTGAAAATACCTGTATTTCTTTTTTTTTTCAGTATTTTAAAGATGCCATTCCATTTTTTTCAATGTTATTGTACACTTTTCAATGTAATGTGTCTTTTTTTCTTGTCTGTTTATTTTTAAGGTTTTTTTGTTTCTTGTCTTTGTCTTTAGAATTTTGACTAATTCCTGATTTTAAAATGCTTTTAAATTAAGTGGAATTTTTAATGTACTTCTTGGAATTATAGCCTTTTCAAATTAAGCAGGTTCCCTTATATATCTAGTTTGCTAAGAGTTTTTGTCCTAAATAAATGCTGAACCTAGACAATTGCTTTTCAGTGAGTCTGTTGAGATTATTACATAATTTTATCATTGAGTCTATTAATGTGCTGAATATTATTAACAAATTTTCTGATATTGACTCCAAAACTGGGCGTGATCTATTATTTATGAATACATTTATTTTAGAGTTCTTGCATCTAGGTTTAGTGAAATACGCATATGATTGCTTTTGTATATTGTCTTTATGTGGTTTTGGATAATTGCACTAGCTTCATTAAATCAGCTAAATCAGCTTGGAATTGCTTATCTTTTACTATATTCTGGAACAACTTTTATTAGGTAGGAATTATCTGTCTGTTGAATGATTCATAACATCAATAACAACAGCACCAAATATTAATTTATATATTTCTTCTAATTGATTTGTATTTTTATGATATATATTAATTAGTTTCTTTCAATAATATATCATGGTAGGTATTACTATTATTCTCATTTTACAGATAAAAAAGTTGAAATACGACAGGTTAAGTAATTTATCTTTTGAGATTTTAACTTGGGGTCTATGAACAAAGGGTTTCACTGCTATAATTAGGGTACACAAAAATTTGGGTGGGATAAAACTACATATTCATTTTCATTAACCCGAAACTGCATTTTAGCACTTTTCCCAATTTTGAATATAATCAACAGACCACAGTAATATTAACAGATACTCTGTTACTTCTTCAACAATAGAATTTAGAGATACATTTCAACATAACATTAATGCTCATTGTCTTTTTCAAAATTATGATAGATATCAGAATCACTTATTAATCTTATTATTTACTGCATTAATAAGAAGAAAATATGCATTTATTTGTATTAAGTGTTTAATACTTAATCACTGCCTTTTAATATAATTGTTCCCACTGTTCTGTGCAAACCAAGCACTGCTTCTATTTATTTCATGCATATTAAAACACTATTTTTAGATGGGGTTGATACGTTTCACCGCAAAAACATGTTGAAATTACCTACATTAGATCAAGTTAATTATTAGCTATGTGAGTGATAGCATGGGCATAGAACTCACAGGTAAAATGATAAAGAACTAGGCTTTTCTTAAGAGGATCTTGGATTAATATTTCAATATATTTAAAAATTATTAATATATTTAAAATTCTGTTTTGTCCCGAGCCAATTTTGACATTGTGCTTTGCCAAAATGAATCCATTTAATCCAAATTTTCTAACTTACTGTAAAATAGCTATTCATAATTTTATTTCATTATATTTCATGTCTCTGCTGTATCTATGATTATTTATTTATTTTTGTCTTTTAAATTCTTTATCTTGTGACCGTTTAATTGTTTTAGACATACAAATATTACATATGTTGAAGCTGTATAACTTGATGTTTTGATATACATTGTGAAATGATTATCACATTCCAGCTATTTAACATATCTATTGCCTCTTCATATTTACCATATTTTTACCCTTTGTCCAACATTACTCTATTCCCTGCTTCCCCCAGCCCCTGGCAACCACCAGCCTACTCTCTCCTTCTAGGAGTTTATCCATTCTTCTGTCTGATTTTGTTTATTTGATTATTTCTCTTTTTACTTGTCTGGTCTTGTCAGACATCTAACTTACAAATGTTTCTAAAGATCTTCTGATTTTGTTAATTTTGTAAAATTTCTTCTATTTTATATCCCTTTGTTTTTTTATTTATTTTGAAATTTTGAAACTCCTTGAGTTGAATGACAATTATCATTTTAGTTTCAATCATTGTTTTGTAATATAAGTTACCAAGTTTTAACCCTCTATAATATTAAATTAAGTAATGTGCTATGCACATTGTAATCCTAATTATATGATTCATTTCCCTGTAAATGCTGCCAAGGACAGTTCTCATGGTTGGATTTGATTTTGATAATCTTTAAAAATAATTTCTTGCTTGAATCTGGCCAGATATGAATACTTTTTGAGTAAGCCTGTTAAAATATTTTTTAAACTCAGGAATTGAAAGTCATGCAAGTGAAGAACTGGAATATAATAAAAAGCTGATAGATTTTTACCAAAATTTGTTGAGTCAAGGTCTTTGGCCACAGTTCTCTTTTTGCGTGAACCATCTGGGCTTAATGTCTGAGTTCAGAGAATTGCATCACTGTCAGGAAGAAACAGGAAATAAATTTGAGCAACATCTGTTTTCCTCCTTAGACAAATTTGTCTATTTGAATCCCATCTTTTACAGCTGTTTTCCCTTTTGTTTTATAGACTTTAAAGTTTCTTGGTTTTCATCATTTCTCTAATCTCAGCAACATTGTATGGTGACATGAAGAATTCCCTGGACTTCTTAGTTTATTTCACCGTGAGTACCTAATCCACAATGTAATTATGACAGATGCCCATACAGTATTAGATTCACATGAAAGTCAGCACATAATCAGTACGTATGCAGTAGACTATTAATACTATATATACATACTGATATACTACATGATCAGAATGCATAATAGTAAAGTACACGTCTTTCTTCACCCAAACTTTGTTCTGTTTTTCACTGTGCCAAAAACAAAACAAAATAAAACAAAGCTCTCAATAGTGTTGAAGACACAATATTTTAGTATAGTTTTCATTTACTTTTTTAGTACATTTCTTGTTCACTTAAAGGTATTGTCATGTGCTTTGTAAGTGTCAATGTTTTTGTGCTGTTCTCAGGGGTAGAGTTGCAGATACAATTTCCATTGCACTTCCATTGCTAACCTGCTTTGCTCCTCTATCTGTGTTTCAAGATGCAGCTTGAGGATGCTATTTCTCCTGTTCCTGCCTGGTACTCCCCTCATTTCTTCAAACTAAAGAGTATATCGCCTTTCTTAGTGCTTACTGGTGTTTTCTTGTATTTTTCCCAAATCATTTTGTGCATTCCTCCTATTTGCCACTCAGTTTCCACTATTCTCATCACTCCTGAGACTCTACACACACACACACACACACACACACACACACACACACGCACACACACACACATGTACGCTAGCTTAGGAAAGTCTTTTGTTTTATTCTTTTATATTAGTTTCCCAGGGGCTTCTCATTTTTTTAATATTAGTTCCTCAGATCCATGCTTCTATCTTCCTTTTATAGTTTCTCCAGGATTGATTTTAGAGGAGGGAGCCAACAATTCATGCTAGTAGGACCATCTTGTCAGGATCCAAGGGCGTTATGAATCAGTAATGTCCATCTCATTTGTAATTCTTCTGAAATAACAGTCCCTATGATCTTTTCTGAAGTTCAAGCTTCTCATTATCCTCAACTTTATGCAGTATTTACCCCTCAATGACACCTTCTCAGCTCTAATTCTGCATTGTCTTGGCATTCTAGAAAATATATATACATATATATATAAAACTTGAAATATTCAATGCCAATTCTTGTTATCATTTGTTTAAAATCAATGACATTTAAATCAAAAGTCCCATAAGGATCCAAATATTTCCATTTAAATGTAGAGAAAGGTCAGTTTCTTTCCCTAGGGATCCTTAATAAATTGGCATTTAAAGTGACACTATGGATACATATTTTTTAACTCATTGACTGCCACACTAGAAAAAAAAATTTTTTTCCATTTGGCCATGACATTTTATTACAAAAATAGTATAAAATAGTATAAAAACTTAGAAAACAAAATGATTCTTTCAAATTTAATGAAAATTTGTTATTGACTTCTATTCATTTAATCCACATTTTGAGAATTAAATTGGCAATATTAATTGTAACAATAAGAACATCAACAGGTAAGATTTTCACAAACCAACTGCAGGGTTTTTTTTTTTTTTTTACCTATTTTTATCTGTAACATTAATGAGAAAAATAATATAGAGGCTATTCATTGCAAATTTATTTTTCCATTACCTACTGTAATATGGCACAGAAACAATCTTTACCCCACAACCCAACTCCTTTTTATGCAAACAGCTGCCTTTTTGTCAACCTCAGCACTGCAAAAGTGAGGACTGGCTTATGTTTCTGAAACATTCCTGGCACTTCTGTGTAACTTGGGACATTAATATATCTCCATTTTTCTTGTTAATAAAAACCATAGTTTCTGTTTTTTTCCCAATTAGGCAATCCAACTGTATTCCTTACTTATTGCTGCATAACAAACCACCTCGAATATTTATGACTTACAACAGCAATCATTTATTGTATCTCACAAGTCTGTGTGTCAGCTGGGTGCCTTTGCTGATCTGGCCAAGATTCATCTTGACAGGGCTTTTTTATGCATCTGTAGTTAGCTGGAAGTTCAACTGGGGCCACAGGGGTGACTGGACCGTGTGCCATCATCATCTATCCAGAAGCCCAGGCTCGTTTGCATCGTGGCAGCAAGTTCCAAAGTAAGACTTGGAAGCATGCATGCTTCTTGGGGCTAGGGCTCAGGATTGGTACATTTCCACTGTTGGTCAAAGCAAATCATGAGGCCAGCACTAATTCAAATGTAAGTGTAATAGATAGCCCTTTCTGGACAGGAGGAGCCTCACAGTTATTATATTTTAGAAAGGGACATAGTAACTAGGAAAGGAATACTTGCACCTATTTTGCAAACCATATCAACCCATTGCCCATAACAATGGGCAAGAAGACAACTGGACAGTTGTGATGCTTCGCTTTCTGATTTTTTCCTCCCCTTCTGCTCTGAGCCTTATCCCTATAAGACAGTAGACAAAACAATGGGTGAATTAGTGAATTAAATCATAATCAGAGAGATTGCCTTCTCATAAACATCAGTTAAAGAAATAGTTCTTGAAGGCAGAGTCTGGACCTAATTTTTTTCTTCTTGGATTGTATATTGTGCTGATATACTGATGTAGGAATACAATTATTTTTCAATAGCAAATACCTATTTCGATTGAGTGGATATCCATTTTGGTTGGTTACTATTTATGCCACATGTAAGGCTAAAGATTTTTAATGTTATCCCTGATCAAATCCATGTTTATACTTAGTCATTGTTTAAAAATTAAACAACTGACTCTGGAATTCATCTTAGAACTAAAGGCTCAGACCTCAGGTAAAGATAGTTAGAAAGCTCACTCCTTTTTGTTAGAAAGTGTACATTGTTAGTCCTATTCTGGCAAAAGTAAGAATTACATTGTATATGCTGAATATGTAACTCTGGAAATTACATCCAGGAAACTATATCTGGAATTATTTTACAGGAGCAAAGCTATTTGATTCAGAATACCACACATGCCAGACAATTTATATGGATGCATCAAGGCTTGGCACCAAGTAAATAAAACCTCTTTCACCTATCCACTGAATTCAATTTAGCAGCAGCAAAATGTTCAGCTGCCTATATTGATCATTTTTAATGTTGTTCCTTGTGAAGTACTTCATGGCAACTCTCTAAATGTCTCCTTCCCACAACTGATTAGAAAGCCATTATTTTATTTTAATTAGAAAATTGGGACTTGCATATCTTCAGAGGAAATCATTCTTGCCTAGTAGAGATATAATAGATTTTTCAATTAAAATTGTCTCAATTTTAGTACCAAAGAAACACAATCATGCTTAATTAACAAACAGATTTAAAATGAAGCTGCAGTTATCTTTATTCTAGTAAGTGCTAACTCGAGTTAGCTTTTCATTTTTTTCTTTGGAGTTTCTTCCTTGTGTGGTTTAAATAGAGAAAAAAAAATGTTTTCCTTGATATTACCTTAAAATGGTTGGCCTGACTATGGTTAATAAAACATATTTAAATTTTAGGGACATACTCTGACTTTTCTAGGTATGAGGGCTGGTCAAGTATGAAGAATTTATATTTGGTATCCAGAATCTCTTTTGTCTAAAATTATTCCAACCTTTCCCTCTTTTTTCTAACTTCCTCTGAAAGTATTGTGACCACATTTTTTTTTTTTCCATTTCTCCTGTCCACACCTGCTCTGAGAGAATCACTGGCATGAAGAAGATATGATTAATATGCATTGTAACTGTTCCTTTCAATGGTAGATATGTTATAGCCTGGATTCTGGATCATAATCTAATGTCAGATGTCCCTAACTGATGGCCTACTGCCATCATCTGGCCCCCAGATGTGTTTTTAAACCATTTTGAACTGGTTGCTAGAATTTAGAAATCAGGAGATTTCACAAAAACTCCAGATTTCTGGTAGCTCTTGAAAGACCCAAAGATCTGGGAATCCTGACCTCACCCTCCTGGATGGCAACAGTTGGGTGAGGCTAGAGTTGTCCGATAAAATACAAGATTCCCAGTTAAATTAGAATTTCAGTTAACAACAAATAACGTTTTAGGACAATTATGTTCTGTGCACTATTTGGGACATATTTAGAGTAAAACATATCCCTTGTTTATCTGAAATTCTAATTTAACTGAACATCCTGTAATTTTGTTTGCTAAATCTGATAAGCCTATCTGAGGATGAGCTGTGATTTCTTACCTCAAATGGGGCACAAGCTCTCCAGTTTGCTGCAGACCCACACAGCTCATTTCACTTCGTTATGTGGCCTGTGTAACCTGTTAGCTTTTGGGGTTGCTACCACTGTCTTAAACTAAAGAACTGAGTCTCTAAATGGTACTTCTGTCTTCAGATCTATAAACTGAATGTGATTATTTTAGCCAAAAAAACTTATGAAATTGCCTGTCAGATGTGAGCATCCTTGTGCCTTGCTTGAGCTCTTCTGTATCCTTTCAAAAGTTTCAGCAGTGGCTGCTAGACTGGGGCTTTGGTGTCTGATCTATTCTGACCTCTTTTCAGCCTTTTCAACTTTATCCTACTGGTATAAAACAACAGGGAGAGGCGTGGGTTTAGACCAGTGAAAGGCCTTTAAATCTCGAGGGTTTCCTTTTAAGCCAATAATTATACTTTGTGACTACATCATAAGCCTGGGGGAGGATGTTAGGGAGGAGGAAAAAGTATTTATGGTATTAGTTACTAAAATTTGGAGCTAATCATAATGTTTACCAATGGGGGAAGAGTGAAATAAATTGTGGTACGTCTTCCCAATTGGCTAATTTATCCCTATTAACCTGTTTGTGAAGTATGTTAGAATAATATGGAAAATGCCAGAGTTAAGTCAAAAGAAGTCCTGATGGAAATTTGTATATAGAGTATTAACATAACAGGTAAAGAACCATATGCAAGGAATAAAAAATAACTGGGTAGAAATAAATCAAACTAATATATTGTTGGCTGTCTGTGGTTACTGGAGTTATGTGGCATGTTTTGTTCTTTTATCTATTTTTTCTATACCCTTTTCTCCTAATTTTTCTATAATGAGTGTGTATTATATTTACTTCTGCAATCACATTTTGAATTTCCAGGAATTTTTTTTTAATGTCTATGCTATGCTGTTAAGATTGAGCTTTCTTATCTCAAGTTTGTTTGAGATCTCGTGACAGTAGATATCAGAAGCCACTGTGAAATATATGATAGACCGCCATGGAGGGTTTTGCAAAAAGTAGATGACTAAGCATTTGTTAAATAATTCTTAAATCCCTCGTATACATTGTGGGTATACAGAGTTGAGAAAAAAGCTTAGAAGAGTTTGTTGGGAGGATATCCTGGAAAAATTCCCTCTCCCACCATGGGAAAGAGCCAGAGATTTCTGCCCATCGTCTTAAGCCTGGTAAGAGTAACTTGATTAAGACCATTCAAAGAGTTTAGAGAAATAATTAAGCCTCAGGACAGAGAAACTATAGCCAAGGATTCCTATGGTCTGCAGGAGGAGAAAGCCACAAGTCAGAAAAGTTGAATCAATGGAACTGAGGGGCAGGGGTACCAAAGTACCCACAAGAATGCCCATGAGATAAAGAATGCGCTTTATACATTGGCCAGGTCCAGAGAGCACTTGACACCGGCTTGAGACAGTTCCAAACAAGTCAGAACTTTCCAGTCTTTCCCAATTCTCTTCCCTTCCATTTTACAACTCGTGGAGAGATCAGAAACTGGAGTTGGCAAAATAACATGGGGAAAGGGACTGGCATAGAAAGAAAGAAAATGATGATCACTTTCCAAAGGAGAAGTGGAGTAGTGGTAACTTTGATTCACATTGGAAATTTTGGGAATTACATGGGACTAGACATTTAAGTACTGAAGTAAGGCTATTTTGTAGCCTTTAAATGGCAAAAGGTAACAGACACTGAAGATGGCCTGCTGGTATTTCCTCATTTCTTACTATTTCCATGCATGATGACCTGACAGCTTTCAAGCAGAAGCACCTGCATCTCTTTACCTAAAATCCCTTCCTTACGTCTATAACCCTCTTCATCTGTGAGCCTGGCAGGCTTGTGCTGTCAGGTAGACATGTATCCACCTATCCCTCATAAGCAGCCCTCAACCAATGACTGAGTGATGGGAAATGATGGAAAATATCCCAGCTCACTGGCCTGTGGTATGGAATAACTTCAAGGTGCATGTTGCACTGTTACACAGAGTCTCCCACCAGGATTGAGCCCCGGGTGCCTTTTGCAGTCACTTGCCGCATACGGCATCCTTTGTTGGCTTCCTTCCCTTTCCTACTTTTTCTTCCCACCTTTCTACCAGTGTATCTCAGTATCACTTCTCAAATAATTCCTTTCATTAAATCCTTGTTTCAGATTCTGCTTGTTGGGAAACCCAACTTATAACAGGTGGTACCAGAAGTAGTCTTAACATACAGGCTCTTAGGATAGGATATTAAAATTGGATCACTTATGGCCAGATGGTAACAAGTAACCTATTTCTGGTGGCTATTGGAGAAATGATAATTCCTTGCTTGCTGTTGCCTCAAACTTACTACATATCTCACTTGTAAGGAACTGAAATTGCATAAATGTAGAAGGAGATGCAGTGATTCGTGCAATGTCTCTAGTACCTGAATGAGGTGGATACAATGGTATTGTTGGCTATTAATTACCTTTAAAATGTTGAAGAAAGAACATGAAAGGCTCAGTTCACCTGTCAACTCAAAGCATAACTTCCACAGCAGTATTTAAGATACTTACTTTATATAGACAGGGAATAGACTGTAGTAAAATTTAGAACCAGGTAATAATAGTAAGAGAAGCAGATTAACAAAGAAGGTTGAATTCATAGTGCTGGCAAGTTTCCCACACTAAAATCAGAATCTTGATAGGGAAGTAAGGGAGCCCTGAGCCCTAGGGTGTGGGTATTTTGGTGGATGCACTTGAGATTATTTGAGCCCAAAGATTCTCCTAACCCCTATGGGCCAACAAAAATGACTTCCTCTCTCTTGCTAGAGAAGAATGGCTTCCCAACATCTGGATACCATGAAATGACTTCATATGAGGCCAAGTTTTTACAAGATGATGGTTCTTTTTAACTAAATCAGTCCTTGAATTCCCTTGCTGCTTCCAAACCAATAGCAAGGTTCATCTTATCAGAAAAGTATTGGCTGAGGGCCTAAATAAGGAAGTATTATCCCTGCTACAGATAAAGGGACCATTTATCAAAAGAGCTGCAGACCTAGCGAACATAAGCTGGCAAGAACCAGAAGAACATGTCTAAGAATAGATTTTAACAGTGTTGGACCCCAAATAAGGCAGAATATAAAACAAGGTAAAGTCTATTGAGATAAAGGTACCTGCCCATGATTCAGGATTCAAAGCACAGAGAATTGGAGACTATCTCATTCCATTTCTATTAAGGTTCTTTGAAGTTTTGAAATAAAAATGGCTCACAGTAAATGAGGTAGAGCTGTGAAACTGCATTAGAAAAGTATAGAGAAGAGCTCAAAAGTCTCAGGGAATAGGCATATTATAATTGATTAATGATGTTTAGATCAGAGTACACAATAGCTGACTATGCCTTTCTGCAGATCCCAGCTGATATGTTCTTCCGTAAAGCAAGAGAAATGCATCAGTGAAGGGGACACATGCATTATTAAGAAGCTAGAAGTAGACTGCTATGAATTTGGACTCCTGGTGCCAATGGGAATGATAGGAATCCCAAATAGCAGAAGTCAGCTGAGAGCCAAGGTGAACTTCAGTTGAGAGGAGCATGAACTTAATGGTAATTGGAGAGCCTTGACTGACAAGAAATGCATGGTTTTGGATAATGGATCATGGTGATCCTAAGCTTGAGATAGTTGAACACTAACCCATAGGACCAAAAAAATATCAAGAACAAAGAAAAGAAAGTTAAACTCACTAACCATAATGAAAAGTTATAATTCTTTACTTAGGTTCCAGTCTTGACCCAGTTCTCAAACCCAAAGCATATTGAACAAAAGAGAAACTTGTTCCTTTGGGAAAAGACTCCACAGTTCTGTAGCATCACTTAGTAATTACCCCAATCCTTCTGCAAAGGTACCTATGGCCATTATTTTAGAATAAGTTGCCTTTGTGTAAAAGGCAATATTCAAATTCTTAGAGGATTGTTGGAGACAGGATTTGAGCTGATATTGATTCAGAGGACCCAAATATTGTCATGATCCCAATACCTCCCTTTAGAATAAGAGCATATGGAGGCCCACAAATAATGAAGTCTTGGTGCAAGCATGCTTCACAAATGTCCAGTGGGTCTATGGACCAAACCTCATGCCATTTCCTTGAACTGGGTGCACAATTGGGATGGTTATATTTAGCAGCCAGAACAACTTTTATGTTGGTTTCATGAACCATGTTGAGAGTTGTCATGGTAGGAAAATGAAAGTGGAAGCACATGAAAGTACCAATACTCTGAATCTGACCAAGATGGTAAATCACAAACAACTGAATTTCAGTTAGAAAAGATTTGGTTATCTAATTGGCACCCCATTTAAAGATCAAAGAATGCAGGGGCTATGGCACCCACCATATCTCTATACACTTCATAATCCCTAAAACAAATGTATCATAGCATATGATGACAGAATACTATAAAGTTAACCAAAGAGTTACCTGAGTTGCAGTTGCTTTGGTAGATATGGAATCTCTACCCAGGAACCCAGGAACCCAGTGCTTCTGGAGCAAGAGCACACATTGTAGTAAGAAGCAAACAAGCCAGCCCCTCTTGCCCTCTGGGATGTGAGCCATTACACACTAGTTACACTGTAGTTGTCTTGACCTATTTATTTGAGTATGTGACTACAGAAATTGTTCTGTATCTGGAGATGGATAAGCCTTGCGATCTGGTACACTTGGGAAGCACACACAGCGTTGCTCAGGTCCCATGGCAGACTGCATTTGCTCCTACGCAGTATAAAGTTCGATCTACTTTGTACAGCAACACAGGTCTCTAATGACCTGCCTTCTCACTCGACCTCCACTTCTTAACTCAAACTTCAAATCTTAGTAATAATGACTTGCAGTTATGTTGTTTTACCCACCTTATTCTTTTTCCCCCTTTTTGAGTATCCTTACTTATTCAGATAAATTGTCTTTACCTTCCAGAACTCATTTCAGGAACTCTCCTCCAGGAAGATTTCAACGAACTTCATGATTAAATATTTCTCTTTTGATTCCAATAGTACTCAGAATCTGACTATTTAAATCATTTGTCATTAGACCTAAACTCTTGGTGGCAGGACCAGGTTATATTCCCTGTGTATTTCCAGGATTCAACATAGTACCTGTCACATGACAGATATGTAAACAGTTTCTCTTTATTTTTTAATTTATTGTTGTTATATAACAATAAACATATTGTTATATATTATTAATATATTCGACTGAATTCATAATACCCTCTTACTACACAAACTTACCCACATTCATTTTGGTCTGCTTTCTATACATTATTTACCACAAATGCACATATGGAGTAGGATGCATTTTGATAATACTTAGGTGGAACTCATGTGCCCTGAATCCTGAGGTATCTCCCTTCTTCTGCCATGTATTTGCAAGGGAGCTATGCAAAGATAAGCCAAGCACATATACATTCTTGAACTCCAGCGGGGCCTTTACCTCTTAAATCCTGACCCAGATTAGACTATGTGTATTGGAGCCTGGCCTTGTTTTCCAAGCATATACCTGTTTCCTGGGGCATGAAGTACCCATGGAGGGATGCTCAGACAGGTATTGAGGGATTCTGCTTGATTTTCCTCTCTTTCTCACACTATTTCTCTCAATTTTTCTCTTGTTACACTACAGACATAACTATATTAGGATTATGTCATTTATATTTAAATATGATTATATTTAATCTATAGCTGCTATTACTAAAGAGTGATGATGAAACAAATGATGATTAGAGAGTCATTTCATCAAAACCTTATTTTTTCTTTTTGCTTTCAAGTTGATGTGCTCGATGTTTACAGTTCTTCAAGAGTTGCAAAATGGCACATTAATTCACTATCCTAACTGCCCCATGAATGCAAAGTGCCATGCAAATACTCGAATTTTTAATTGCTTTTAGTTCTTAAATTTGAGTTTGACTTAGCAAAAACTAAAATGAATAAGGAACTTAAGAAGTTCTTACCAAATTAATGTGTGCCCTATATATATGCAACAAATCCAGCTGAATAAAAATGATCATAGAATTGATGCAGATTGCATTCTTAATGATTTTCGTTAGTACTGTAACTGATAAAATGGCAGTGCCATATTATTCTTTTTTAACCATTTTGCTTTTTTAATGCAAGTACTACCATATGAGGTTAGTTTATTCACATTTTGATCCAACCATGAAACAGCTTCAACCAGATATGCACTGTATAACCTTCAAATTTACACTCCTCTGTTGCCCTTCGATCAGTGAGGATTACATAGTTCAGTGAAATGCGACTTAACATGCAGTCCAGGTCCAGATTTAGTCTCTATTTTAAAACTGCAATATAAATCATAGCTTTGATGAATTGGACCAAGTTTTTTTTTAAAAAAAGAAAAATTATAGCAAAAATGTATGATGGTACATTTTTCAAAGACTATAACCCTTACTCTTTCCCCAATAAGATAAAAGAACAGCTAAAACTGTCAGGAAAAAAATCGATTGCATTGCCACTTGATACAACTATTCAATTTTTTAATGGAACCTTCTTTATACAATATGGAAGACAAATTAGATTAAGGAAGCTAATAAAATTGTCAAAAGTTGAAAGATGAAAGTTTTATTTTCATTCCCAAGCTAAATATTTCTGGAAACTTGGATCAATATTTGGGCCCTCTTGGTCCGAAGCTGAGTTGAGACGATACTGATGCACTGTTGTAAATATTCAGACTAAATCTTCTACTTAATCTTCATCATCATCTACATCTATTCATGCAAGTGCTTTCCTTGCATGAATATTGACTTATCAATATTGACTTATCAAAATTCCTGAAGGCAACAGAAGACTCCACCTATTTAAGTATATCTGAGATATTTTTTCAACATATATAAATCCAGCAATTTCTGTACCCATATAGAACACACACTACTTGTCAGATTCTGATTATCCTATTTAATTTCTGTGACATCAGGAATAATACCTACCTTTTACAAATAAGAAAATAGGTTAAGAGGCTTAAGGCTACCTCCAAAGTCATGCAACAATTATGTAGCAGATCCAGCTTAAATCAGTTCAACTGAGTTCCTTTTATTCCCAGAAAAATTTTCCTGTAGTAAAATATACATAACACAAAATTCGTTATTTTAACCACTTCTAAGTGTACGGTTCTGTGGCATTGAGTACGTTTATATCATTCTGCAACCATCACCACCATTCATCTCTAGAATTCTTTCATCATTTCAGATTGAAACTCTCCAACCGAGTGCTTGGCAGTAGTCATTGAGGCCATTTGGCGTTCCCTTTTAAATATCCTTGCTATTGATTAAAAGTGGTTCTTATGATTACACGAGAATGACATTTCATCCCTTTCCTCATTACTTAACTAAATCCCATGCATTCCTTAGGGTCTAGTTCAGATGCCACCTCTTCTAAAAAAAAAAAAAAGTTATTTTACCCCCTTTCCAAGTTGAGCCTTCCTCAGGGTAGACTATGGGTCTCTTTTATTTTTGTTTGTATTTTATCCCTCTTTCCAATTATCTCACCATCATATTACATAGTATCACAATGGCCTGTTTTTGCATCTTTGTCTTCCACCAGCCATTAAAAGAAATGCCTCTCCTACCTTGTCTATTTATCCTACTTATTCATTCCTCATTCTTGATGCTGTAGTGTTGAGTCAAAATAGACATTGACCTTGAGCTCATGGAGCATCACTTGCCTGGAATTTATTTAGAGTAATCAGTCATTACACAAATATTGGTTAGCTCTTAATCTGTAAGACCCTCTGTGAGAACCTAGACACTCAAGTTTGAGAGATAGAAAATAATCACAGTAATCACATAAATAACTGTGAACTTTTCATGGGATAAGTGCTATGACAGAAGAGGTGTAAAAGGGCCATGAGACTATAAAATAAAGGGATTTGATTCAGCAGGGAGGCAGGGGTAGCTTCTCTGTTGTAGTAATTTTTGAGCACAGACCAGAAGGAGAAGCATAAGAGATAGGAGGGTGTGGGTGGAGAGATCTTTACAGATGAAGAAGCTGCATGTGCACACGCATGTGTGTGTGCAAAGGTACAGAGGAAAGTAGCAGGGCATTCGAAGGACCTGAGAGAAAGCCATTGTGAGTGAGCTTCGTGTGAGTGAGCTTTGTGTGAGTGAGCTTTGCGTGATATGAGGGGGCCATACCACAAGATATCTTGAGAACCATGTTCAAGAATTGGTCCTTGAAGGGCAAGGGGAAACCATAGAAGTTTCTTAGGCAACAGAATGATATAATCGGATTTATGTTTACGAAAAAATGACATTGGCCATTTGTGCAGAACGGACTTCGTGGAAGGCAGAGTGGGTGTTGAAAGATCAGTTAGCAGTCTCTTGCAATAGTTCAGGTAAGAGTAACAATGGTGGCTTGAAATCAGATAGAAGCAGAGGAAATGAAAAAAGGAGAAGTCAAAATATATCTGGAAAGTAATGATATGTGCAGTGAATGCGTTCACACTGTCCTTTTTGAGGTCCTTCAGGGAAATAAAATATGACTTCTTAATTCTTATTTTTATGATATTCTGTATGATTACTTTTAGGAATATAATAACTGTCTCTGTTTGATAATAAAGTCATAAGTTTGTCAAGACCCGAAAAGCTGCTCTATTTCAGTGCTTTTTCTTAGGAAAATATGATTTCTATTAATGGTGTTTTTATTCTTCTGATCATCTAGATTGGGAAAGAGGTGGAGAGGTTGGATTCATTTTGGACTACTACTTCTTATTCAAACTCCCCCATCTAATTTGCCATGGAATAATGCTAATTCATTATTCATAGGAATAGGAGAACTAATGTTTTGATCTGCCTGCTAAAATTTGGTGTTGTATGTTCTTCATGTTCCACCTTGATTGTTTACAATAGCTTATGTGTCAGCTTATTTGCAACTTTAAAGTGGTTTAACCAAATAGAAGTTATTTTTTTTTTTTAAATCACATACAAATAAGACATCTAGAAGTATGTGATTGCTGGCTTTCTTAATTATACATGCCTGTGTACAAATATCCCAATCAGATTAAGATCTGAAAGGTGTCCAAGTTAAGGTTTCCATTATTCTCTTGGCCCTTTTTCACATAAGGCCACAATGGTTTGGCTAACATTATGTCTCCATTCCCGGCAGGGGGATAAAAGTTATAAGAAAGAGAATGGGCAGCAACTATCCTAGGAGAGCTGAGGATTTTTCCAGATTTCCCAAGAGAGCTCTTTTTCTGTCTGATTGTCCAGGATTGTCACCTGGTTTCTCTACTTGATGAGAAGTCTGGGAGGATGTGTTTTTCAGCTGACCATCCTTTCTAGTTAAGGAAGGTTAAGAAAAAAGAGATTGGGATGGGTGCCGAAATAGCCAAATTACAATATTCACCACAACTTTCTAAGTAGTATTCTTTTTTTCTGGTTCTTTGTCTTCTTAACTTTTCCTCCCCACTCACACTTCTTAATACACTGACAAGTATAATAAAATTAATCTTTGTAAAGCATGATTTTGACTATATAATTTTCCACTGACCATAGAAAATAAATAGTGCTTCTTAACCTAGCATTAAATAACCTTAACAGCTTGGTCCCAAATGACATACTCAATTTTATCTCCAAATATTCTTGTATATAAATGCTGTACTCCAAGTAATATGGGCACATTACTGTCTCATGTCTTCTGTTTTTCTGATTTCATTTTGTTGTACATATTCTTAACCTTACGTAGAATTCCCTCTTCACTCCTTTTATGGATTCATCTTATATACAAGTTCCAGTTTAAATTCTGTCAAACCCTCATCACCTCCTCCATCAGTAATTATTCCTTCCTTTTAATCCTGCATGTATTGACTCATTTGCTTTGTGCTCACACCTTGGTTTTATTAATTATGTTATGTGCTTGTATATAAGCACCCCAATTACATTGCAGTTCTGTGAGGACACGGTCTAGGCCTTTTGACTTTTCTTGTGCCCTTATATTCATTTATGTTATATTACACAGCAGAAGCAGAATACTTATTTGTGGGTTGATAGGCCATATTGAAATAATTTCAGACAGGAAACGATCTTTGTTTTAAAATCTTTTCAATAGTGCATTGGAGTTTAACTTCTTCTACTGTCAAGAAATCTCTCTTTAGGTCTGAACAATTTACTCCTTATATACCCCCAAATAAAGATAAACAGCTATATTACACCAGATTAAGTTAATGTTAATTTATAACTATACATTTTTACATTTTCAAGATCTGATCGATTGCATACAAGATCAGCATTTCCTATGTATATTAAATTTTCCTCCTTATATAGGCTTATTTCCTTAATCATTTACACATTTGATAGCAAAATTGACTGTTGTTATACATAAGAGCTTCACAAAACAGAATTCACCCCATGACCTCTTCTTATTGTGATTTAATGGCTTGTATTGTATGAATTGATATAATTATGTTGGAAAATAGCAGAGAAAAACAAATCATATGATACTATAATGTATACAATGATCTGGGAGCTGAAAATACATTTTCTAATTTATTTATATTTTGGGGGATACCTCCCAGAGACTCCATTATGATGAACTGAATAACATTTCATTGAAAATGTTTATAGAGTTTCAGAATAACAACAGCATTTACCATTGGATATTTTCAGACTAGACAATTTAATTAGGCTGCCCATGAGCAAGCAGCTAAAGAAAAGAACCCCTTGCTCTTTCATTTTACATTGCTAGCTTCATATCAAATGTTTGTTTCTGGATCAGTTTGTTTCTGGATCAATTAAAGGTGTCTGAAAATAAGTAAAAAGATACTATTTCCATAATATTACAATATGATGAATTGCATCATGAATTAGTACAGTGAGAATGGTATTAAACAGATACCTAATTTATAAAAGGAGTTATCTTGAAATAAGAATTTTCCGAAATAATTTGGTTAGCACTGATATGTTAACCTCCACTCAACAAACAAAAAATTTCCAGTCATAGTGAAAAGGCAGCATTTTTAATCTAAATATTTGCAATCAATACAATTTGAATAAAAAAAGATATTTTGCTTGTTTTTGATATTTTTAAAGGATTGGTTCCTAGCTTGTTTCATTGGCATACCAGTTTTTGTGGCTTATGTAAAGGTTTTGGGACATCATAGAAAGCTCATAAGTTTCAGAATAAAGTATCTGTTTATGAGTCTTGTTTCTATTACTTCTTAGTGTCAGCTAATTACATAATCTCTCTGAATCTCAGTTTACTAACTTATAATCACAGCATGGCTATGAACATTAAAACAAAAATTACCTATGTACAAATAGAATAGTGCATGTAATAACTGATGCTTATTAAATGTTAGAATCCTTTTCCCTAGTAACTAAAATTTCCAAGAATCTTAAGCATTTATTTAAGAACCTTAAGCATTTATTCAAGACAAATTAATCTCTCCTGACACTGGAACTTTATGATCAAAGAGTAAATTGGAACAATTTTTCTGGGAAGCAATTTGGCAATACCTCCTAAAATGTACACACGCTCTTTGTTTGAGCAAGTCTATCTCAGAATTTATTCCTATATTCATATATAGGAAGCATATAAATGCAAGTATTGTATGTGTAAAGTTATATGTGTTATAAAGCTAAGAATATTGTCTGCTTCATTTTATTTTTTTGCTTTCATTTTTATTAGTAGGAAGGCTAGAAACGACAATAATATTTATTAATTGGGCAAAAATCAAATGAATTATGCTGTACCCTATACTATAATAAAATGACGGTATCCAAAAAGCAAATAAGATAGAGGGTTGGATGGGACTTACAAATTTAAAATGATAGACAAAAGCCATCTTCCTCCACTTCCCTTCATTGAAATCCTCAACATGAAATGAAAGGAGTAAAAGACATAGACATTTCTCCAACTTTGATAACTCCAAGAGACCGAAACACTTACATAAACAAGTAGGGCTACTAAACGGGGAAGACTAAAATGGTGTGGGAAGGTGTGGAGAGAAAGTGCCTACTGCTGCAGATCTCTGCAAACCCAGGGCAGATTTACTTCATCAGTAATAACTCATAATGGGATACAAAATCACCAATGCTTCATTTGCAAAAATAAAAGTAGGGTGAGCCGGAAGGCGGTACAATCCATTTAGCGAGCATGGCGCGTATCGTGCATATCTGGAAGGGTGGAACTACAAAGGAAAGCACATAGTTAAGCCATATTTACCAGATACACCCTGTCACTGCGACAGGGCATAATGAGGAGCTGGACTCCATTCTTTTTCTTTTTCTTTACTGCCCACAACTTCTAAGCCTCTCCCTTCCTTCATCCCTTACACCCCACATCTGGGCAAGCTGATAAAAAAGCCTGGCGTTCCCTCCTTTGACATTGGAAGGAGATCCAAATTGTGCCAACCGCTGCCTGTATACGGGAACTCTCACCCCAGACCACCCTACAACCACAATCAAGCTTAGAGCCAGTCTCCTGTCTTTGCTCTTTCAAGCCATTTTCACCTGCCAAGAGGCTTGCCCTCGATTTTCCCAGAGACCTCAATTATGTAAATAATAAGCCTTTTCACACCCTCCTGTGTGTGTGTGTGTGTGTGTGTGTGTGTGTGTGGCTTCATCAGCCTGGACACCATAAGAAAATTTTGGGTAAGGGTCCATGTGCCTCTCAGGTGACCGTACCACAGGGACAGGAGATAGAACTGCTATTACGGACGAAGTAGGCATGTGGACCAGACATGTTGACAGCGAGAAAATAAAGGCTAAATAACCTCACTCGCACACTCAACTCTGCAATGTTAGAAGAATTGCCGATAGCCTAGTAGATGTACCCGATCACTTTCCTTTCAGTGTCTCTCTCATTATTATATCACTATTTTTATAAATTTAATAATTCCCAAAGGAGTGCCAAAAGGATCATTGAAAAGACACTACAAGATGAAGGAGGAAACAAGAAAAACAAATAGCCAAAGAAGAAAGCTCACCAGAAAATGTTCATCATAAAACAGAAGAAAATTTGACCAAATGCGTCTCCATAAATTTAAAAAAATCAGTAAATAAACTGTCTCCATAACAAAGAGTAAAATCACAGATGCAATTGCTCTGTATTGGCATGAGGGGCAGAAGAGGATAAAGTTTATGTTGGCAGAGCTCAGTAAAAAGGTAGAAAAAGAAATAAAATCACAGAAATAAAATATATAGCTGAAGGGGCTCAGACAACAATGGACACCACTGAAAACAGAGTAAAGAACATAAAGGACAGGATCAAAAAGGGTAAATAAAGTAAAATGGAAATAAACAAACAATGATGGTCACTACAAAAGAAATGCTAAGGAAGATAAGCCAAAAAGAGACCTTTCATATGCATATTTCATCCTCAAATAGAAAACAAGAATAGTGGTACAAATCAAATATATAAAGATAAAATTTAAACACAATAATTGTAATAAGAAAATTCTTTAATCGATAGATTGAAAAGGCACTTCATGCCACAAAAAAGATTGACACAGCATGATCAACATTGAAACATACACCAGTAAAGATTTAGGATATCCAGATACATAGACCCAGCTACTCAAAAGAGGGGAAAAAAAGCTGTCAGCATGGCCTTTTATTCTAGAGTAGGATTCAATGCTATTAAAGCAATGCCTACAAAATCCTAAAGGAAGGTGTGACCCCTAAATTTGGTCATTCTCGTATGTGGGTAAGATTCAGACAATCTATTTTTCATGAGCTTCTCTTGAAGAAGGGCTTGGTATTTCTATCAGCTACACAATGATGAAGAAACTCTAAAAAACAACAACCTAGCCGCGATCACTGAGTCTTTTTTACCTTAGGTCTCATCTTAAAACAAATGAGGAGACTAGGATTACAGAAATGATTGTGAAAGTTATGAATGTTGAAAATACAGACATCTCATAATTAACAAATTTTAAAAATGGAACTTAGAAAGCGACAAGTGCAAGTTTAAATAGGCTGATTTCATCATCTCTAATGTCTGGGTTTTAAATTAATATTTATAGTTGATAAAGTGGTATTAATTATGAAAGTATCTGTATATTAATTTAAATCCTTGAAGTTAAATACTGAGAAAATGATATAATTTACTTAAATCAAGTGTAGAAGGGAGAGAGAGAAGGAAGAAAAATTAAAATAAACAATTATGCTATTAATCACAGTAGGGAGTAAATAGATACTATACAAAGGAAAGAGTGATTCATGTTGTATTTTATTTATTTAGGCTATAATATATGAATTATGTTATTTCTATTTTTCGTGTGTTTATTCACTCATTCAGGAATTAATTCAGAATAGTTGGGAAAAAAATCATTGCAGTTATTAGCTATTGCTATTATATTGCTGTTAACCCACCCCCAAACTGAGAGATTTAACACAAAATCACTATTTTTTTCACTTACAGCTTTCCGAGTTGGCTCTGACTCTGCTCAGCCTGACTACAGAATGCAAACTAGATGCAGTTCTGCTGTGTGCATTTCTCATTCTCTGGCTGTCCGGTGCACATTCTTCCCACAGTAAATGACAGAAGAGCAAGAACAAGACAGCAGGCGAAAGCAGGTGGATGCTTCTTAAGGCCTTGGCTCAGAAATAACCCATATTCCATTGGTTTTAACAATTCACACGACCAAGCCCAACATTAACAGAGCAGAGAAATACCCTCTGGATAAAAGGAGAGGGTGGTAACATTTGCTTGAAAAAAGAATCTATCACACTTATTAGACAAATATTATTGAATATTAGTCAAATATTCAAACCAAGAGTGTGTGTGTGCACTCCATGTTATCTATTCTGGGCCTCAGAGAATGTTTCCTGAAGCTGGCGTCTGGCTGACAATAAATAGGATTTCATTAGGCAAACAGTGAGGGAGAATGAAAGTATTCTGACAAACGAAACATCATCCAAGGAAGACTCCTGGAAAGGAGCATGAGGGGTTGAAGAAATGTGCTCTCATAGGGCTAGAGCATACAGAAAGAAGGAGAAAGTGATAATATTATTTTAAGTCAGCTTCCTGGGAAAGAAAAATATTAATTCTCAGAAAGTCGATTTTACAAATGACAAATCTGTTGAAAGATAATTTGCTGAAAATCAATATTTGCCTAATAATCAAGTCACAATTTTAAAAATTTCAAGCAAGGTTTATAGCAGGTTATCTTACATGATGATTTCTATAAACTTTAAGGATATTTTCAACATTTCACTTTTACTTTTTTTCTAAATATATTATGGCTATTTTGCTAAAGGCGGCCAAAGTTAAATGCAATAATTTTGTTTTCTGCACTTTAGGCCTTTGACTTTGGAAAATGAAAATGTTTGTCTCAATAAACAGTTTCTCTCTCCTAATAAATTGACAACCCAATCTTTTTTTAAAATATGTTTTAGTTCTTGGATATCTTAAGTTATCTTGATTAGTTCTTGGATATCTTGACTTTCTTGATTAAATGAAAGTTTTACATTTATTTTGGAACTGTAAAGAATGCTAAGTGCCTGAAATATACTCATTGGATACCCTCATTTGAGAAGCCATGGAAAATTGACCTCAGGAAAACTAAAAGTAAATTAAAACACTGCTAAAACTTTGGGGAAAAAAGGTCTTAAATGAGCATTGACTTCATTCTATGAAGGCATTTTTATAAAACTTTACATATAATTAATGGGAAAACATTTTAAATTTGGGGAGGTGTGTGTGTGAGCACATGTGTGGACACTAAGTGAACTTTGGTAACCTGTTGGTTTCATTATTTAAAATATGTATTTTCCATTTTACACAAAATTTAAACCTACCATCTTTGGTTAGCATATCGTGAACTGTATGGCTTTCAGCATGTGCTAAATACTAGTTTATCTTTGCTTTTACATGAATCCCGAGACTACCTTTGCTGTCTGATTTTGTTTAGGTTTATTAGGGCTCCTTAATCATTTATTGTTAAAAGTCTAATCTAGTCATATTTTTTAACCTTGTTGTCTTCTCTCAGCCAACAGTCTGTGACTTAACTTTTTTAAAATTAAGTTTATCCTTTTTCAGTACTGTTACCTCTATGTGGCTACTTTCTATGTACCAGGCACAAATAGCCTTTTCTTGGCTGTTCCTGGCTTCCTGCTTACATGGCTTATGCAGATAGTATTCCCCCTGCGCCCCAGGTTGTCTCCCAATGTCTCTTTTCACCTCATGTCTTTAGAGAGGACTTCTAGCCAGCCTTTGACATTCTATCCCTTTAAACATAAAATAAACCTCTTAGACTACTTTCTTCACCAGGGCACTTCTCCTACTCACCATCTCCACTGTTGGAAAACTATATTCATGAACTTTTATGATTGCAAGGAGGTAGGCACAGAAGAATATTGTGAATTGATATTTGTGTATTTGTGTCATATATTTTTCCATGTATATATAGAAAAAGAATTATATTATTTTTGACCTGAGCTTATATCTATATTTATACATTTAAGTAATTTACGAATATCATATTCTCTCCTAAGTGCCCCCCTGGACACAAATTTATAACATAATTACCTGTAGATAACCTTTATTCTAACAGAACAACTCTTTAATTTTGAGCTTTTTCTATCAGATCTTCCTGCATATGCATATATTATATATATTTTAAAGTCTTTTGTATTTATATTAAATTAATCAATGTACCTGAAAAAATAATGCATTTATTAAGAAATCCTTACCTCCCTTTTAAAATGCAGAGTCTCCTCCTCCCTCGCCATAATATGAATGATTTGATAAAGGGAAGAGCCTCCAGTGTTTGGTCGGCCGTTCATTTCATTCCCAAACATTTCCCTTCAACATCTGTTTGAAAGGTGGATTGTTTTCTTTTTGTTTACATTTTGTAACTTT
This sequence comes from Indri indri, assembly GCA_004363605.1. Taxonomy (NCBI): domain Eukaryota; kingdom Metazoa; phylum Chordata; class Mammalia; order Primates; family Indriidae; genus Indri; species Indri indri. Next base: position 42,316 of record RJWJ010003735.1, on the reverse strand, counting down.
GCTACAATGTTTTTTGGTAACATAGCTCATTCTTTCTTTCCAATAGCTGTAATTATTGTTTTTTTAATTAAATCTCCACAAACTATGAATTATTTAGTTATTTGCAGTTATTGGATTTGTGTTTCTTGCCTCCCTAGAGCTCACATTTCCAAATCACAGAGCAGGCTGCATTTCTTTGCATCTCCCTTCCTTTACTATATTTTACTTTGTAAAACTAATATAAAAATATGAAGAAATCTATAATCCGAACATGATATATTTGAATTTCCTTTTTATATAGAAAATTATGGATCTGTAATGTATTTTTGTATTTTTTTCATTTCTTCCCTATAATGATGATTTTACTCAAGTGATCTGTTGGTTTCAAAGGCCTAAATAAAATCCTTTGCCCACATTTCAAATTTCTTATAGATTTTTAATATCTTATAACCTATTTTAGAGTCTCTCTCTCACCTTTAAAACACTTTGCTCATTTTTCACATAGCACTTTCTATGCTAAGTTTGTGCTCCCTTTGGTCATGGTGTATATATTCACGGTTTTTCATTACAATTTATGACAGAATAAACTGCAAAGCCAACATTTTTTTACTTTAGATATAGATACTTTCAACATAAATCTTTATCGATTTCATTTGTTTTTTTTTTCAAGTTTGGTTTTACTCGATTGTTAAATTTCTCCACATAAATTCTTCTTAAATTTTACAGTGCTTCAAGATAATTGTAACAGTTTCATTTTCTGTATTGTTCGACACTAGGTAATATCCAAGTCTATATTTTTATTTTGTGATTTTATTGTCATTTAACTATTTTTTAGACTGAATCTTGATGTGTACAATTTTGGGCTTAAAGTCTTTTAGGCTCACGAAATAATCATCCTTTCTACTAAGCCTGTTTTCTTTCTAATTGATATCAACCTAAGTAAATTGCATAAATTATACCTTATTAAAAAGAACACCATTTCAGCCATTTTTTTTTATATTTTGCAACTAGCTACAAATTTTTGTTGAATTGATTCTTGTTTATTTATGCTAGTGATATTTAAAAATGTATATTACATGAAATTATTTTTTGTGTATAAAAATCTTAATCAGTTTTCTATGAGGCAAATATATACTGGTATTTTTTCTGACATTGAGAATTATATTAATTCAGTTTTTGAAACCATTATATCATGGTCTTTCTGGGTTGCATTGTTGATAGTTATGAGTGTGCTCTCAATCTAATTTTCATCTCTTTTCTTTCCGAAAGCCAGTTTTAAAGTTTCATTCTTTAACTTTGGTCTCCCAAAATTTTACTACTATGTGTTTATGTGTGGATTTTTTTTTAATATGCTGTTTCAAATATTTTGTACTACCCAAATTTTAAGATTCATATATTTAATCAATTCTGAGAATTTCTCTGCATACATACACACACGCGCATATGTGTATATATATATAATGTTTGTAGAGCTGTTTTTCTATTTCAAAATATTAAGCAGGTACAAATGTTTTATTTTTAAATATTAAAACTAATTCAACATCCCTATTCTCTTTGCTTACGCTTAGATAGAGTGTATGTGGTAGATTTTCTCATTCTATCTTATCTCTTAAATCCTCTCTTTTAATGTTTTTATAGTTTCGTATCTTTGTGTTGCATTCTGGGAAATTTTAAAGATCCATTTTATAGTTCACTAATTTTCTTTTAGCTTTGTCTAATCTGGTATTTAATTGTCCATTGAGATTATTTTGAATTAATTAATTTTTAATTAATAAACAATTTTTAGGGCAGTTTTAGGTTCACAAAATAATTGACCTGAAAGTACAGTGAATTTCCATACACTCCCTCTCCCCCTGCCCACCATTTCTTCTAGTATTAACATCTTTCATTGATGTGGTACCTTTATTACAATTGATGAACTGATATTGATACATTATTATTAACTATAGTCCATAGTTTACATTAGGGCTTACCCTTTGTATTTTACACTTCTATGGATTTTGACAAATACATAATGCATGTATGCATTGTTATAGAATAATACAGAATAATTTCACTGCCTTAAAAATTTTTTTCTCCACCTATTTATCTCTCTCCATTCCTCACTGCCTTCTCCCCAAACCCTTGGCAACCAGTGTTCTCTCTACTGTCTTTATAGTCTTGCCTTTTTCAAAACGTCACATAGTTGGAATCACACAGTATATAGTGTTTGGATTCTTTCATTTGCTAATATATATTTAAGGTTCCTCCTTGTCTTTTCATGGCTTGATAACTAATTTCTTATCACTAAATAATTAATATTCCATTGTATGGATGTACACTGTATAGATTGTTTATTCATTCACTTATCAAAGGACGTTTCATTGCTTCCAAGTTTTGGCAATTGAGAATAAAGCTGCTATAAACATTTATGCACAGGTTTTTGTGTGAACATAAGTTTTGAGTAAATACCAAGGTAGAGGAAAAATTGTTGGATTGTATAGCAAACGTATGTATGTTTAGCTTTGTAAGAAACTATCAAATTGTCTTCCACAATGGCAGTAGTGTTTTGTATCCAGCAATGAAGGAGAGCTCCCGTCACATCCTCACCAGTATTTGGTGTCCATGCTTTGAATTTTGGCCATTTTGACAGGTGTGTAGTGGTATTTCATTGTTGTTTTAATTTCAAATTTCCTTGTGACATATGATTTTGAGCATCTTTTCATATGCTTATTTGCCATTTGTATGTCTTCTTAACAAGAGACCTGTTCAGATCTTTTGCCCATTTTTAAACTGGGCCATTTATTTCATTATTGTTGAGTTTTAAGTCTTCTTTTTATATTCTGGATAAAATTATTCTACCAGGTAAATGTTCTGAAAATATTTTTTTCCGTCTTTGGCTTGTGTTCATTTTGCTTCCACAGTGACTTTCCTAGAGCAGAAGTTTTTTACTTTCACTAAAGTCCAACTTATCCTTTCTTTTTTCCTAGATCATGCTTTTGGTGTTTCACCTAAAAAGTCATTGCTAAACCCAAGGTCACCTAGATTTTCTCCTGTTATTTTCTAAAAGTTTTTTAGTTTTGTGTTTCACCTTTTAGTCATTCCTGATTAGGACTGTTCAATTCTCCATAAGTACACAAAGAATCTCAATCTGAGATTGAGATTTCTGAGCCCTTAGGATAGTTGAGGGTGGCAATTGACTGAAGTTTATAAAGGTTACTTCACCCTTTCTTTCTATAAATAGCACAAAAGAAAATCTTGGAAAATCTAATCTGAAATTCTGAGCAACAGAATAAAATTAAAATAAGAAAATAGATTGCAAAATATCTTCCAGAAACATGAAGAAACTGATTGAAGATGTACTTTTTAGGAATCATATACCTAATTTTTTTTCCTGTTCTTTGAAAAAGTTATCTAACTGACTTACTTCTAGGTAAATTAAACAACTAATTTATCCAAATGGAGACTTACTGCCCAAGTTATCACTGCTTTATGTCCTCTCTAAAAGAAGGAATGCTGCCTTCCTCTTTTGCTTTTATATTTTTACTATGTGTACAAAATGTATATCATTGATAGGGCTGGATTACAGATCTATTCTTTTATTGTAATAATTTATGAAAATAGATGGGGAAATAAATATTTTGATGTAAATAGAGTATTCAAAGATATAGTTATAATACTAGCATCGCAGCATAAGCTTTCATCTAACCGGTTGGAATTTGGAGCAATTCTGCCCTTTTAACAACTTAGCTTGTTCCGGTTCTGGACTGGTTATTGGGGAAGCCTCCTTACCATTATTAAAGTGTCTTTGTAGTGCTGTCTTAATCAGTTTGGGCTTAAACAACAAAAATTTATTTCTTACAGTTCTAAAGGCTGGAAAACTGAAAGTCTGAGACCAGAGTGCCAGCATGATCGAGTTCTGGTGAGGTCCCTCTTTTGACTGCAGACTGCTGACTTGTCGCTGTATCCTCACATGGTGGAAAGAGACGGCGAGAGCTCTCTGTGGTCCCTTTTTGGAGGAACTAATCAAGCTGAGGCAAGAGGATTGCTTGAGGTCAGGGGTTTGAGACTGGCCTGGGCAACATAGTGAGACCCTGTCTTTGAAAGAAAACATAAAAAAATTAGCTGAGCATAGTGGCAGACACCTATAGTCCTAGCTACTTGGGAGGTTGAAGCAGGAGGATAGCTTAAGCTAAGGAGTTTGAGGCTGTGAGCTATGATTACGCACCACACTCCAGCCTGGGTGACAACATGAGATCCCATTTCTAACAACAACAAAAAGAAATGGTACTAATTTATCATGAGAGCTCTACCCTCATGCACCAATTACCTCCTGAAGGCCCACCTCTTAATACCATTACATTAGTGTTTAGAATTTACATATGTGTATTTTGGGGGAGACACAAACATTCAGTCCATTACAATTAACTATGTCAGAAAGCAGTAAATTATTTGAAACAAAAACAATTATTCCACTTATTGGCTTGCTGGATGTATATTTTTGGAAATATTTCATGCTGCTTAAATATATTTTGTTTTTCACTCTATAAGAGAGACACTTAAAAAGAGGAAGCAAGAGAGACTACTACATGTACGCACATATGGTACTATCAGGATAAAAGCATTCCTGCATAGGCACCAATCTGTTAAAATATATAGATATGACGACGTATTTAAACAACCGTTTTTTTTGAATGTCTTCTATGTGTATACCCCTGGGCCATGTGTCTGTACCTGGGGAATGATATGAAAATAAATGGTATAAACTCATCTTCAATGAATCATTATTCTTGAAGGACGGATAGATTTATAGCCCTCTCTTTCCATGAATTTCATGACATTGTGCTCTTCTGATTTTCCCCTTATTTCTGTGCCCATACATTCCCTGTTCCTTAGGAAATTTGTCCTTTATTTGAAACTTAAAAGTGTAGTTACTCAAGGAACAATGAAATCCCTCTCAATATGTAACTTCCTAGGTCCAGAAATATTGGGGGGAAAGCTAGCTCATTACAGTTTTCTCTGACTTCGAGTGTTTTAAAGTGCACATTTAGTTTGAATAAAATATAGTGATTATATATTTGATGCATTAGAGAAAAGTTTTGACTCCTCCCATCTAAGATAATTGAAATTATCTCATTCTTTAGAAGAAGTATTTTAAATTTAAATAAGTATGTTCATGTTTAGGTGGAAAATTCTTCGACCAGGTGTAAATTAATATCTTCAAATATTTAATGCATGTAAACCTAGGAAATATATAAAAATACCATAATTTAAAACCAATGGGAAGTACATTTTAAAGGGATATTTTAGGAAAAGAAGAAAATGGAAAGGTGTCCTAATTTGAGATTGAAAAGTGAGCACTCATGTTGGAACTAAAGCAATGATTAACTGAACAGCAAAGTGATACTTGCAAACAAACAATTATGTATTGACCAAGAAAATGTTGGATAATTCAGCTTCCTTAAACAATCTTGCTTCTCTGTTATGACGGCCCCTTGGTTTATATGGTAATAGCTGTTATCTTGTGAACTGTGGCTCAAGCTCTTGAGGATGTTCGTGAAATGTGTTATTGTGGTTATGAATCATTCTAGTTGCTGCCAATATTTCTTCATTTTCAGGAGTTAGAGGAAGATGACTCAGTTAAGCCAACGTAATTGATGTAGCACATTGGTGAGGATTGATCATTACAGGCAACTGTTCTTGAATATTGTCCTTCTCTGAGTAGTGGTAACCCCCCCCCCCTTTTTTTTTAGCATATTTCCATAGAATATTGAGGTATTTCATACAAATATTTATTAACCTGAAATTATTTCTGCTTCCAGGGAGATGACATACATTGACCATAGGTATTGAAACATTTAACATGTCTGATTCTATAAAGAGGCTTGCTAGTGCAATCAGAAATATTTCCTTTATTAACATTTCTATAAGTCAGGCATAGCCCTCATGATAAAGTATATCTAGGAATCACTAAGATACACTTTGCTCCTAGAGATCTAGTTAGTCTTTTAATTCTTCTTCCTTACTCTAATCTTTCTTTAGATGTCTAGATGCTTAATAGCTATCAATTAAAGCTTTCTTTCACACATAGAGTTTGGCAAAATGCCTTACCTATCACTCAATAAAATTGCAATGTTCTTTTTTCTGTATTTTCTCAATATTTTCCATTTTTTTCTGATTTTTATACCATTACTTCATTTTATTATATTTTAGAGTGATAAGAGAATAACACAATCATAATTGAAAATTGTTGTATATGAAGACAAATCCATCTGGCATTACATTACATAAAACAATCATTCAAGATAATTATAACCATTGTAAGATGAAGGCAGAAATAATTTATTTTTCTCCATTTCATTTATTCATTCCACAACCATTATCAAATATGTACTGTGTGCTTGCACTGTAGTATGATATTTCCTCTTGTGAGGGATGGATATATCTCACACATGTTTTATTTTCTGAAGGTGCCCATATTATAATTGACATGTATGTATTATGTAATGTTACTTTGTATTCTCAGAACTGGAGATAGGTTTAAGGTGAAATTAGTAATCAGTGGTATTGTACAGTTGACAGAATTTGGAATCTGGTACAGAGAAGACAGTACTTTTTAACTCACGGGATGTAAGTAAATAGAGAATTTATAATTCAGTTGATAGGTCCAGTGACAGAGAAAGCTGTATGGTATTACAGGAAGACACAAGAAGAGAAGTCAAGAAAAACAGGGGTCAATGAAGGGAACTTCTGGGAGGAGGTACCATTTGCCCTGCATTTTCAAGGAAAATTAAGTCCAAGTGGGAGGAAGAAAAACTTGAGAGGGTATCACTTGTTCAAGGAACTGGAGAAATTTAGCATGGGTGAAAGGCAGGGTTTGAGAAGGGAAGACTGGCTCCTGAGGAGAACATCAGGGTGGGTCCTATATATAAAGATAGATATTCCAGTTAAAGCCAGTGGGAGGCTGTGTGCTGCATTTTTGTTTTTCCTAAATAGAAAATGGAAATGATAATGCGGGCTACCTCATAGGGTACTTGTAAGGAAGGAAGGATTTTTTCACCATAGAATAGTGTCTGGCATGGTAAATACTGGGTAGATGCCAAGTTTACTGTTGAAAAATTTAAAGCAGAAAAATAATAGCTATATAAAACCTCATCCTGAGTGCATGTCTTCCTTTATGATATATTTGGTATTTCCTGTATTATGATGGCATTTTCCTGGTTTTCTTAGAGTAATAGGGTAAACAAAGCAAAGAATTGCCTAATCACCAGGAAGTTCATTAAGAATGGTTTAATTGAAATTAAATTTTCAGACCACTTAATTAATATCATTCAGCCTTTCCATTTTAAGGATAATTTATCATGTTTTCCCACAGTGTATATCTGAACGGCTACCATAAACATGGCTTGATCAGCTCAATATTCTGTATAAGTCTAATAGAAACCAGAGGCTCTCTCACTGTATCTGTTTCCTGACAAGAACGGTTCATGCCAAGTTTCTGTGGCAAAGGTCAGTACTTAATAGATACTGTGGTACATTTAATAACCCTATAAAATCCTGGATGTTAAACCACAGCCTGGAATCACAGCCCTATTTTTCACATATGTTCTTATGCACATAGATTTAGATGCATGAACATATTTCTTAAGCATTTCCACTTCTATTTCAAATGTATCTGAAAGGTATGAAAATGTTACTGTCACCAATGCCACCCTCATTTCTTTTATTTGCACACTATTTCAAGGTAAAATTAGAAGACAGGTAACTGCAAAGAAATTATTTTGCTGACTAACAAAGCATAACTGTTAGTGTTTTCCAGAATTATGTGGGAATAAAGATAACAGGGGACCAGCTTAAAGCCCTGCAATGTTTTCCCTTCCCTTCTCTCTGTTTTAATATGAAATCATCCCATAGGCAAAACTCTGGTATTTATTTCCATTAAGATACTGAATGTTTTCCAAATCATTTTCCATCCAAAATTATAAAGAAATAATTGAAAAACAATAAAACATATCAGTATGTAGAACACTTCGCTTGAAGTGTTGGAACTTTCATATAGCATTTTACTCATAAATTAGGTGTTGCATATTGAGATGAATTTATGTTTATGCATGTACACTAATTAGGATAATAAGAGGATTTTTAGGATTATGAAGATGCTCTTTCCTGTTCCACCAGTTTGCTTCTACTATTTAAGAGCAAAAAGAAAGAGCACTCTCTGAGTGTCCATCACGTTGGCATTCGAACTGAGGTTGTGGACAGCATGGCTAATGCAGTGTGGTTGCTAGAGGTGCTCTGCTGACTTCGTATCTATTGGTTAAATAGACTGCACTTGAGTGGCCCCTACAGGAATGTGACTATAGCTTTGAAATTTTTTTAAAAAAGGAAATTATCCAGCCCCACTGAGTTTTCATATTTCTCTTAAACTGTGGAAGTGAAAAGAACTTGGGTAATTTTCCACTCCTTCTGTTGTATGGATAGATGAGGACATAAAGAACCAGGAAGGTGAAGTTGATGGCCATTGTTGCTGGAGTATGGGACCCCTACCTCACAGGGAAGGAAGGTGTATCCCAGGGATTCTACCATGTCCAAATGGTCTCTCCATGAGGCTCATTACTTTCAATTTTTTAAATATTCATAAAAGTAATATGTGCATTTCTATCAATATAAAGACAATGGGTTATTTCTTTCTCACTGTGTTCCAACAGCCTGTGTTGGTATGTTTTCAGATTTTAAGGAGAAAGTAATAAAATTCAAATTTTCCAGCTGTCCATCTAATCACCGTTCAACCTCCTCATGTTATGCTCATCATTTTATAATACACACATAGAGAAGACTCTCATTTGATGGAACTTGAAACCATACTAATAATATTGGGCACTGCCTTATTTTTGATTTAGTTTTCCATTTTCATTTCTGGAAAATGAATTTATTCTTAATTTAATAACTTTGCAATCATTCAGTGTTTTGCTAGGAGGTAGGAGGAGTAAACTTAGGTGTCTAATCTACATTCTGGAGCAAGAAGTCCATTCACTTTCATTCTAATCAACATTTATTGATTCATTTGTTTATTACTTTGATGAAAGAATTTTCATACATAAAGCATCATAGTAGGTCTTAAGAATATTCTGTTAAAAGCTTACAATACCATGAAGAAGACAAGCATTTAAATAGGTAATTCTAATGTGAGTCAAGGTGAAATGAGAGCTGGAAGGGAGTTGCATGCAATGTCTAGTTTGGTCACAGAGAATGTCACTCATTTCTGATATAAGAGTGTGGAGCTGACTGACTTTATGGAGCAAGCATGCGAGCACCTGGAACCTAGCACTCAGCTTAGTGTCCTTAAGTAGGTACAAAAAATATATTTGTTGTTCACTGAACTGTTTAATGAAAAGTCTTGAGTCTTGAGGTATGAGTATGACTTCAATAAGCAACCAAGATGAGATGCATTTTCATATCCAGGGAAAAGCAGGAGTTAAGGTTTAAAAGAGCCAACAATGGTAGAAGGGAGTCTTAACACGTCTGGAGTGCTGGATTTATGGTAGAATGACATGATACATCTGGCTTCAAAAATACCTAGAAATGAAGGTAGAATATATTTAATTTGAAAGGATATATACATGAAAATAGCTCTTTTCACTTAATACTGGGAAGAACTGAAGTTTTTTAAAATGCAGCAGTGATAAAATATGAGAAGAAAATAATGATGGGATTATATTGACTTTGCAATTGCTAGAATGTAAAAGATGAGGAATAGAGGAAAATCAAAGAAAATTTCCAGATTTTTAGCTTGAGGAGTGATATTTAGCTATTTTGAGTGAAAGCAGGTGAAAATAAACAGTTAATTTTCTAAAAAGTCTGAATTAGATCTTTCCAATTGTGACTGTTTGTGTTTAATATAAACATAAAAATTTGTGGCAAAGAAACTTTCTGTGGGTTAGATGCCCACTCTTCTCCTCCGCAGCTGTGATCACCTGACCTAGATTGTGAAATTGAGCTGCCACTTAGCCTGATTCATTAAGCAATATCCTAAACATAGATACAAAAGCAGTAACATGAAATCTTACCAAATGGCTGTTAATGGAGATCTAAAAACCCATTATCTGGTAACTTACCCGTATATTATTTTTTCCTGCTAAAAATAGATTATTCAGGCAATAGGTAGCCTTTAATAGCATGTAAAGGAGCACACTTAAACAGGTCATTTCTAGTGAAAATGCAATGACATTCTTTCAGCCTCAATCTCAGGGAAGTTAAAAAAAGAATGATTGAGAGGCCGGGTGCAGTGGCTCATGCCTGTAATCCTAGCACTCTGGGAGGCTGAGGCAGGTGGATCACTCAAAGTCAGGAGTTCGAGACTAGCCTGAGCAAGAGCGAGACCCTGTCTCTACTAAAAATAAAAAGAAATTATCTGGACAACTAAATATATATATTATAGAAAAAATTAGCCGGGCAGGAGGATCACTTGAGCCCAGGAGTTTGAGGTTGCTGTGAGCTAGGCTGAAGCCATGGCACTCTAGCCCAGGCAACACAATGAGACTCTGTCTCAAAAAAAAAAAAAAAAAAAAAAAAAAAATTGTGATATTTCAAACCAAAACTAATTTATTAAACTTTATGGACAATTTTGAAAACTTTATTCCAAACAGTACCTAAATTATCTGAAAAGTAATTCCATTGGATTCACAATCCTAATAAGAATTTTAAGCTGTTTGTTGTTTCTGAGTTACCTTTATGCCACACATAACTTCATCACTCAAAAATTTGTGAATGGTGAACTTATTCTCCCAATTTTCTCATTCCAGGCATCTCACATGCAGACCTTCTTCCCTTTAGCATGCAGATTTTATTTGTTGTCTACTTATAAATAACTTTTTAAAATAAAAGATAGAAATCATATTTAAAATTAAGGATGAGTGAGAGATAAATTAACCTCTGGTACTCCTGAGTCCTTATATCCTAGATATAAATCAATCCTTTCTGATCTGCAGATTAATTTTCCATTTCCCTCTTCCTAATTCAACTCTATCTTCACATAAAACTAATTTACATTAAGGTATCAATAGCTGATATTTCTCCCTAAGGGTATTTGCATTTTAAAAGCTTTTTGAACAAGTATCTGATATGTCTAAATTAGAGTTTTTGGAATATCTTAAAGCACAGAAATACTTGAAATATTGAAGAGTTGAAAGACTGTCCGCTTGAAGTTCCATGAAGTGAGGTGACCGGTGAAATATATTTCATAAATAGGGACCACGTTTGGGGAAGAAGAGTGTTTCCAGGATTTGGAAATCATATGATACTTGGAACTATCTACTTTCCAATTTATAAGGCCACCATTTGGCCCGCTTGGCCCATTTCCTTGTATTTCTGTTATCTCAGCCCAGACCATCTGAAATTTAACTGTGAAACATAGATGAGTGGAGTTATCAATTATGAAGAGAAATCAAGCATAGAAATTTTTTTCATTGAGAGTCAGCAGGAGTATTAGCACTTCTGTCTTCTGATAGGTGTCATGCTGTTGGAAAACGGAGGCAGTTGACAAAGTAACCTGGAAATAAGAGGGATACTATTAGATGTGGGCACAGGAGAAATAAATGCACAATACAGATTTAAAATATTGACTTACTCTGAGAGAAAAGAAATGATGAGGCTGTTATCATTGTACAGTTAAGACAAATCTTCCAAACAATCAACAGAAACAATTTAATATTAAAAAACCTCATTAGCAATTTATCATAAAAGGAGATAGATGCAAATGAGATTAGAAATAATATTTCTAGATGGTACCTTAGCTCTGTATTTTCACGGACTTAAAAAACTTGATTAAATTTACATGGCCCATTGTAATTAAAACTCAGCTAAGATAAGGTACTAAAGACAATTTATGGGATTGAACTTCTTTAAGAACTGCATAACCTGATGAATTACCTCAATCTCTGCTATGATTCCAGGGCTCTCATTATAATTCTAGTGAGAAAAGCACCTAATGAAAAAGTTATAAGGAGGAAGCATGTTTATCAAAGCTTGTTAATTTTATTATCCTTTGACCATCTAATAGATCTGCTGATGAGACCTTAAGGGAAAACTGACTACTATGAAAGGAAGACTCCAATTAACCTCTACTTAAAAGGATTAATTTTTTCTCCCCTAAAAAAGTTGGCAGTGAGAAAAAGATTATTTTTTTCTTTCAATCAAAGAGAAACTTGAACCTCAAAATGCAACATAGTAAAATGGTGTCTTTGCGACTTTTTCTCTAATTTATGCCTCTTGAACCATACTTCACTGGTTGTGCCAACAGTCCTAATTTCAGAGTAAAATATAAGCTACGTTAACTGCTCAACTTGGTCAATCTATACCACAGCACACACATAAAGGACACTATTTCAATTAATCCTCCTCAAATTTGTGCCTACCTTTTTTGTTATTTTGCCTCTTTCCCCTTTTATTTGAAGATTAACGAAGAAGCAAATACATGTGGCTATCCAGTTTTCCCAGCACCATTTATTGAATAGGGCTTCTTTTCCCCAGTGTGCATTGTTGTCTGCTTTGTCAAAGATTAGTTGGCTGCCAATAGATGGTTTTATACCTGGGTTCTCTATTCTGTTGCATTGCTCTATGTCTCTATTTTTGTACAAATACCATGCTGCTTTGGTTACTATAGCCTTGTAGTATAGTTTTAAGTCTGGTAATACGATGCCTCTAGCTTTGTTCCTTTGCTTAGGATTGTTTTTGGCTATTCTGGCTCTTTTCTGGTTCCAAATGAAGCATAGAATTATTTTTTTCTAGATCTGAGAGATATGATGTTGGTATTCTGATGGAGATTGCATTGAATCTGTAAATCACTTTGGGTAGTATGGACATTTTAACAATGCTGATTCTACCAATCCATGAGCATGATATGTTTCTTCATTTCTTTGTAACTGTGCAGTTTCTTTCCTCAGTGTTTCATAGTTCTCCTTGCAGAGCTCTTTCACCTCCTTGATTAAGTATATTCCTAGGTGTTTCATTTTCTTTGTAGCTACTGTGAATGGTATTGAGTCTTGGATAGCCACATGCTAAAGAATGAAACAGGATCCCTATCTCTTGCCACTCACAAAAATTAATTCAAGATGGATAAAAGACTTAAATGTAAGGCCTGGAACCATAAGAATTCTAGAAGAAAATGTAGGAAATCCCCCTCTACACATCTGTATATTCAAAGAATTTATGACTAAGACCCTGGTGGCAATTACAGCAGCAACACAAATAAATGGGACTTGATTAAATCAAACAGCTTCTGTATGACTAAGGAAATATAATCAACAGAGGAAATGGACAACCTACAGAATGGGAAAAAATACTTACCATCTACCCATCTGATAAAGGGCTAATGTCCAGAATATACAAAGAACTCAAAAGAACTCGGCAAGATAAAAACTAACAACCGCATGAATAATTGGGCAAAAGACATGAACAGAAGTTTTTCAAAAGAAGCTAGACAAATGGCCAAACACATGAAACATATGAAAAAATGCTCAACATCACTAATCATCAGAGAAATGAAAACTAAAACCATAATGAGATACCACATTACTCCTATTAGAATGGCTTTTATTAAAAAATACAAAAACAATACATGTTGGTGTGGATACAGAGAGAAAGGAATGCTTATACATTCATACATTGGGACTTCAAATTAGTATAAACCCTATGGAAAACAGTATGGAGATTTCTCAAAGAATTAAACATAGACCTACCATTCAATTCAGCAATCCCACTACTGGATATTTACCCAAAGGAAAATAAGTCATTTTATCAAAAAGACACCTGCATGCGAATGTTTACTGCAGCACAGTGCACAATTGCAAAGACGTGGAATCAAAACAAGTGCCCATCCATTCATGAGTGGATTAATGAAATGTGGTATATGTATACCATGGAGTATTACTCAGCCATAAAAAGGATGATTAATGTCTTTTGCAGCAATTTGGTAGGAATTGGAGACCCTTATCTTAAGCGAAGTATTTCAAGAATGGAAAGACAAACACTACATCTACTCTCTAATAAATTGGAACTAACCAATGGGCACACAAGTGCACAGAGGGAAGCAAAAGCCATTGGAATTCAAGTAGTGGGGAGGTGGAGGAGGGGATGGGCAAAAACATATCTAACAGGTACAATGAACACTGTTTTGGGTGATGGGCACATTTATAGCCCTGACTCAAGCCATGTATCAAAAACATATGTACCCCCTCAATATTTTGAAATTAAAAAGGTAAAAAAAAAATAGAGAACTTGACAGGTTTTTCCCCCCTTTTTTCTCCCCTTATTGGGCTAAGACCATGCACATTGGCTTGAATAAAGCATCATTTAATTATTTAAAAATTAATTAATTAATTAATTTTAAAAAAGAAGTGAATGAAGCTGAGAATTGGAATTTTTAAACATACAATTTATTTTCAAAGTCAGGTTTATTTAGGTAATCTATATATACAGTAAAATTCATCTTTTTAGGTGTATAGTTCTGTGAGTTTTGACAAACATATATAGTTGTTTAGCCACCATCACAAACTATATAATATTAAAATGGGATATTTGTTTCTAAAAATTTTTAGAGAAAGGACGAGTTGAGGAATTTTTGAGGTGGTAAAATAGAGTAAGTTGATTAGAGTGAGCAAGGGCATGAGAAAATAAGGCTGAGAGTAAGGAGGGAGAACAGAGAGGAGTTAAAAGAGAAGGAAAACTAAGGTGAGGAGTAGAATAAATGAGATGGGCTGCAAGAATGGCGTGTGAGTGATAAAGACGGGGCTTTGGACTCTGAAAAAGGCCACATATGTGGGAGACCTGGAGGCTGAGGGCAGAAGGGGAAGTAGCCTGACTCCTCTCATTATGTCCATCCTCACGCCTAGGGCCCTCCCTCCCAGCCCCTCTGTATGTCCCCGGTCCCCTCCATGTTTCACTGTGAGTCCCGTGTGTTGGGAGACAGCCTTAAGCCACCTGTGCTTTGTGTTAATTGTTTGATCACGTGGAGTTATGGAGCAGTCATTTTCAAACTTAAGTGTGATTTCATAATTATCTGTGGAGCATTTAAAAATATATGTGACTAGACTCAGCTCTCAAACATCATGCTTCAATAATTCTTAGGAGGAAGCTCTTTTAAAAGGTTGAAAATCACTGTCATTAGAGGTTGGAAAACAGAGTAAAATATTTTAGTACCAAGAACGTTTACAGCCACAAAATATGCCACAAAGAGATTATGCAGTGAGACCTCTTCCTGCTAAGGTGGAAGGCACATACAGGCACACCCATCTCTGGACCAGCTCTTATTCCTCACTCTGTACAGAGGAGGATGGGTCGAATAACTGGCTGCAAAGTCATGATTGCTGCAAATTAGTTATTAGAGTCTTTGACACCTCTCTGCAATACTTTCTTTTATATTAGAATAGGCTTTTCTCCGTTCCCTTTTCACTTTTTAAATATACCTCCTCCAGCAGAAAAGGGCTGGTAGTCATGTATATTCAGATGAAAACTCCCGCTTCCTAGTCTATTAAATCACTTCCTAGCATTTTCCAGCTACTTAACTCTAACTAAAAGAACTAGAAAATATTTAAACTTTTATTAAAGCAGAGACCACAAAACAGCAGCTTGCCAACTGAATATATGTTTTCTTTGGTAAATAATATTTTTTTCATTGAAATCACTTAATCTGTTTCTATTTTTATGTATTTTTATTTTTAACATTTTATTTTCTTTTTAATTATTAAAATCATATATATTTATTGTGTACAACATGATGTTTTGAAATATATATACATTGTAGAATGGTTACATTGAGCAAATTAACATATGCATTACCTCACATAGTTATTTCTGTCTTGAGAACACTTAAAATCTACTCTCCCATCATTTTTAAGCATACATGATATTGTTATTAACTATAGCCACCATGTTGTACAATAGATCTCTTGGACTTATTTATCTTATCTAACTGAAATTTTGCATCCTTTGACCAAAGTATTGGTAAACGATATTTCAAAAATAATTTGAATTAGGTGCCAATATTTTAAAATGAAGTTATTTTATAAAAGTATATCAATTTCTTCCTTGGTAAGATGTCTATAGTTTAAAATATTTTATGATTCACTTTACCAGCCTAAAAAAAATAAAAAATAAAATACTTTAGTGTAATTAGTGTGTTGCTACGTATTTGTATATAATTTTAATTTTAATTCTAGGAACGGTCAGCCAAAGCTAGTAATTTGCAGGAAGGGCCTTACACTGAAGACAGCTGTTTTAAGTTCTCTTTTTGCCAAAACCAAATTTTTATTGGTGAAATTTTGGTCTTTTTACTTAGCTTGAATGGATATTAGGATTAGGTTTCGGCAGGATGTGTGCATTAGCAGCTCATAGATGTTTTTAAATCTTGTGGAGATGATTATGAGTCATACCCAGAATCTCTATTCTGCACCCCATTGGGATGGCATTCTAGTCGTTGTCTAATCTGTGCTGTGGATAGCCATTGATTTAGGAGCTGTTAGGATAGCATGTCGCCAACAAGACAGCACAGAACACTCCCTCAGTAATCTTGCAGTTTCTGCTTTGAGTAAACTCAGGAGGCTGAGGTCAGAGCACCCAAATGGCCAGATTGAGACTTCTATATAGAATATGTGATATTAACCGTTTTTTTTTTTTTTTTTTTTTTTTTTTTTGCTACTGTTTCCCTTAAAAAAAAGGTCTTTGTGCAGCAGATTTTGGTATAGAAGAAACTTTCCTTATAACCTGGTGGTGAGTTTGTGGGTGAGAAGCTAACCTTCATCACCTCAGACTTCTTTGGCAGCTACTGCTATGTAGAAACTAATAGTTGTGCAAGTCCAAACTGGATTAGGTCCATTTGTAGCACTCTTCTTGAAAAATAAGAATGTGTGGCAACACTGGGCCCCCATTATTTGAAAGAAAACAATCAGAAAGACCTAAGCAGCAGCTATGTCCCTTACTGGAACAGGTATTCTCTACTTCTCACGATAAACCCACCTGCTCTCGCCTTAGTCTCAGCCTGCTGCTCTTATTTACATTTCCTGCCTGGCCCTGTGGGCATTGGCTTCTATGATCCCTGCATTGAAGGAACTTCAGATCCTATCCAACAGATGTGGCAGCAGCTCTCAGCTAAGTGGACTTCTCTTGGTGTTCACAGCCATGTATATGAATAGTCTTGAAGGTAAACTCACATTTATTCATTTTGGTTCTTAGAGGCACTAGATTAAACAGGCATCCAAGACCATTGAACTGTCTGCATTCTCTTCTTTTCTCTTTCCTATCCTTTTATCTTAATCTTTCCGATCTAGAAGTCCTTTATGTCCACTGCTTACTTCCCATGGTGCCAATACCAGCTAATAATGGCCAGCCAAAGCCCAGAGAACCACAGTTTCCAGCATTCAGGCAACTAGGACAACAGAGCTCAGAATTAGTAGAAGCTTCCAAAACCTTCTCTTGAGTTTATGAAGAGGGATTGATCAAAGCGAAGGAGAGGAGCCTTCCTACACACAAAATATGGTTGGTGAGAAATAAGATCAGGAATCTTTGACCAAATCTGTATGTGTGTGTGTGTATGAATTCTGGTGAAGATAAAAGAGTATGCGCATATATGGGGTCGGGGAAAATTTGAAGTTTAAATAGTGAATGATTAAAATGAGAAGAGAACATCAGACATTACTTGTCACACAAAATAAATGCTCTTCTGGGCCTTTTGAATAAGCTGCCTCCTACATGTTTTTAAATCCCACTAGGACCATGATTATATATACCATTAAATATGAGCACAATTATGTTAATAATCATTGTATTATTAATTTAAATGTACTAATTTAAACAAAGTTTATATCAATAAAGGAAATATCTCCCTTTATTGCCATTCTGAAAGTTTAATATAGTCATGTGCAAACTTTCATGGGCAAATATTTCCTTAAAAATATATTAATATAAGATTTGTGGTAGCAGGGATTTTGTTTGGGTTGTTCACAGCAACCCCAGTGCTTAAACTAGTTCTTGGCACAGAGTACGATGGATTTTTCAAATAGATTAATAACTATGTGTGTGTTTGTGTGAGTGTATATATGTTTGTGATAACAATGAGAGAGAAGTATCTGAGCATTTAGGTAGAGACATATGCTAATCTCTATAATTATGTATTTGTTGTATTTTTTGAGTGAAACAAATTAAAATTACAGAATAAAATTATTCCAGTTCCTATATATACATCGTTATAAAGAATGATCTACTGACACACAAAGAGTGGGTTTAACTCAGTGTTGGACGCATGTTAGAAACTCAGCACATGTTTATTGAATAAGAGAATGAAAGAATACAAGCAGAGAAAAATAACTTCATGAAATAAGAGAATCAATACTGTGACATTTTATAATATTGCAACTGAAAATTTAAATCCTGATGTGATTTTGCAAATACTTTTTATGCATGAATGCTTTCCTGTGTTTAAAACAGTCTAGTTTATATTAAATAAAAGATTGTGTTTGTTTAACCTCAGTCAAGTGTTGACAACCTCTGCTATTGGAATGTGAAAAACATGTAATTTAATACAGAAAATTAAAAGCTTTTTAAAGCATACATCATAAGGCCTGTCTATAGTTACACATACTCAGGTATTATTCTGTACTTATCATGATTTTCATAGGAACATATTAAAATTAATATTGTTTCTCCCTGAAACATAAAATTATGGGGTAAGGGTTTACTCCAGAAGAAGTGAAAAATTATTCATAAAATTTATTTTATATGCATAAACATCTTCCCAAAGTTGATGTTTGCTATATGGTATATTCCTTTGAAGAACGCTGAAGTAAAATTGTACTTAAAATTAAACCTTCTAACCCTGTAACTCACACTTTTTCATTAGATAAATAAATGTCTATTCTATTATTTAATATTGGTGGGATCTAATGTTTACCCTGAAGTTTATTTTCCAATGTCTATTTACTCCAGAGAATTTGTAAAAAAAAGCCACGGTCAGGCATTTTCAACCCTTATTCTTCCTTGGGTCATATCTTGGTTGTTTAAGGTCATTACTCTGATAGAGAAGATGGATGATAGGTGCTTCAGAGGTGAAAAGGAAAATTAATTTAAGACACCTCATCAATATTCTTTATGCAAATTTTAAGGCTGTCTAATTTTTACTTCAATTATTGGTACCTAGTTAATCTAACCTTTGGCATGAGTTAAGGGCAGTGAGCTGGAAGCATTTATTTTTTAAAAAAATCAATTATTTTTCCATTTTTCTCAAAGTATGATTCAATAAAATAATGCTTATAATTATTCAGTTATGGAATTAACATTACTTAGACATAAAACGAATATCAGCAAAGGTGTTATTAACAGTGACAGCAATATGAATACACAGAATTGATGCTAGATCCAAATGGAGTTCTGCAAATATATTTTAAAATAATTAACTTTCCAAAATTATCTTTGACTTGAGCAGTCGTTAACTAACTTCACCTCTATTTATCAGTGACACCACCTTTCCTCTCTTTTAATAGTTCCTGAGGTCATTGGAGATTCAGTGAAAACCTGATATCATCCGTGTCCCCTCACAATCATACCTTTAAGATGAAGCCGAGGCAGAAAAGGTGCGTTTGCTTCTACTGCTTAATTTTATTTATCTCCCTGACTAATTTTCATTCGATTTGAAAAAATATGTTTACAATTTTAAGAATAAGGATATATGATCTTAAATGTATAACAGGTTAAGGTGATCCTAGTAAAATGGAAAGTAGTAGAAGACATAGAAAACTCAATGGAAGATGAAAGTTAACATAAACTGAGTTAAAGCAATTATTTAAAAATCAAAATGTTTGATAATTTAAAAAATATCTCGTATAGAGTAAACACGATGTAAACATTACTTAGGTCTAGTTAAGCAGCATACAGCTCAGTCCACTTAATTTAATTCTCAATCTTGTGTACTTTAGAGACTGAAGAGCTGGGCCACTGTTCATTTTTGTCATTGTGGTCCTGGGTGTCATATGAGCAATTATGGGAATATTAGAGGGAAAAAGATAAGTCAGGTCCTATTAAATTCCTGATGAATGTTAGTAATTCCATTCCAATGCCCATATATTTAAGTCTGAGTTTTCTCTTCTGATTAAAATTTGAAAACATCATGATTTGTGTAGAATTATCTCTGGGTTCATATCCAAATTCTCTATATCTAATATGTAACTATTTGGTTATGTGTTCCAGGTCCATAGAATTTAATTATTTGTCAGTAATTATTCTTTGCATAATTGTATTATTTTTATTTTTTCTTTATTGTATTTTTGTCACTAGTGGCCATATTCAACAAAAATGAATGAATTTCTATTTTTATACTCTCAGGAGATTTTTTAATAATCTGGAAATGTTACTTTTAACTATACAGGTGGTTACAAGTTTATGTATCTCTTTGTCTTCTTTAATTAGTAGAATTTTTTTTTCTTTTTAGTCATCTTCTTGGCTAAAGATATTTAAAAGGATGAGAGTTTACTTGGGGGATGACATCTCTAATTGGAAAAAAAAGTAGAGAGAGGCATTCTGGGTGATATTGAATCTAGCAAGCACAAAACAAAAGGTGATGCTTTTCTGTGAAAAGTACAACCTGACCTATAATTTCAAGTCAGTTATTTAACAAGGGTTAGTCAGAAGTTTTTTGTGATCTTCAGAAATACACCAATGAAAGCATTTAATTTTTAATATAAATTCTTTAAAAGATGGCCCACTCTCTGAAAGTTTTCCCTGAAAACTTAATGTAATGAGCTGCTTTCCTTAAAGTTAATCTTTTGTTTCTGGAAAATAATATGACTTTTATAAGATATAAATAAAAATGCTGAGCATGATTTTTAGAACTTTTTCATAGTACCTCAGGCATGGTTTTCAGTTCCTAATTATAAGGATTAAAAATGTCTACACCAAAACCCAATCCCTAAAAACATCTTAGTTAATGGCTCTGGGCTGGAGCCCAAATAATCCATATTTGCAAAAAGTTCCACAGGTAAATGCAAAATTGTGTTTTCAAAACACTAATATGAAAAATGTAATATCCCAAACACTTGGGAATCATTTTGTTATCATTTTTATTTATTAAATCAGTCACCATATGTTACATGTGTATAGATTTATATAAATTTACGTATATATCTGTCTATGCAATTAAAGTTATAGGATACTTAAATAACTTTAAGTGTATTTGTCTCACTGATTATTTTATGAACACGATGGGAGATAATTATAATGTTTGTGGCTGAAAGGACCATTGTATTAGTTTCCTGTGATGGCCACATCAAATTATCACAAAATTGGTGACTTGAAACAGCAAGAAATTTATTCTCTCACATTTCTCTCGGCTGGAAGTTCAAATTCAAGGTGTCATCAGGGCCACATTCCCTTCAAAGTCTCTAAGAGGGAATCCATCCTTGCTTCTACCACCTTCCAGTGGCTCCTGGTATTCCTTGGCTTATGACTGTATAACTCCAATTTCTGTGTCAGATCTTCTCCCCTGTGTGTCTCAGTGTCTCAAACCTCCCCTTCCTTTCTCTAAGGACACCAGCCACAGGAATTAGGGCCTACCCTCAATCCAGAATAATTTTATCTTGAATTCCTTAACTTATATCTGCAAAAATCTCATTAGCTCTGTGAGTTCTTGTTCTAAACTTACAATATGACCTTGAGCACACCTAATAATGTTTGTGGGTCTCAGTTCTTTGGGTGTAAAACAAGGATACTTAATTTTACTAACCTTGTCTGGGTTTTGTGAAGATTAATGAATTAATCACATCTAGAACACATTCTGTAATTCTTTGATGACAAGGACATGAAAAATGTTCAGTAAAGTATTGAGACTAAAAAGAAGGCTGTGTTTTCATCATGCACAGCATCCAGTGGGCTGCCATAGGGGTTAGGATTAAATTCTTTCCTTTTTGAAATTATAGATGGGAGCAAATGTCACATAACAACAAGAGCTTGCAGAATGTTTGTGAGGTAGCTGGAAGGAAATATACCATTCTGGGTAATAAATTGTTACTACAAATCACCCAGATTCTAATCTGGGCTTTGTCACTAACTAGTAACCTAACACCAGGCAAGTTCCTTTTCCTTCTAAGACTGGGATTCTATAGATGCAAAATGAGAATAATAACTACATCAATCTTACGTGATATTTATTTCTTACCCATTCATTATATACCATATATCAGCTATTGTTGGGTGCCAGGGACATAGAGAGAGACAGAAAATGTCCTTTCCCTAAAGAAGCTTACATTCTAAAAAAAAAAAAAAAAAGAGAGAGAGAGAGATAATAAATATGGGGAAAATAAGCAAGTAATATATTTTCATATAATAACAAAGATTGTGGGCAATAAAGTAAGGTAAGGGGCTGGAAGAATGATGTATATGATCAGGAGGCCTGAAGGATACAAAGGGGACCCACATGGCAATTGATGATAGTGTTACAGACAGAGGGGATATTAAAGGAAAGGCTCTGAGGAAGGCAGCAACTTGGCATGCTTGTGGAAAAGCAGAAAAGCTAACATGACTGGAACAGAGGGCAAGTGGGAGATTGTGGGAGTTTGGGGAAGAGTGGCAGCTAAGAGCTGTATTATGTAGTGCTTTGTGATCTTCATAAAGAGTTCCCATTTAATTCTCAGTGTTGTGAGAAGCCATTGGTAGGCTTTAACACAGGAATGAAGGTTTATAATGATATGTCTGGATTCTGGCTTGAAAATAGATAAGAGAGAACAAGAATGGAAACGGGGACCTGTGCAATCACTGTAGTGATTCAGATGAGATGTAAGTGTGACTAGAGTTGGGGAGCAGCTAGTGGAGGTAGCAGGTAACTAAGACATGACCACAGGACCTTGAGCACACCTGATAACTAAAATAAATACTTGCAAAACCTTACTAATATAATAATGAATGGGAAGCCATGCCAAATTCTCAATATAAAGCAAATAAGGAAAGAAAAGAGTCATGTTGGTAAAACTGCACATATTGGAGTGCTTGGGGCCATACAAAGCAATGTTAAATTCTTCTAAACACATAAATACACCACAGCTACCATTTGTGAGAGTTATGCAACATGGGAACACTTCAGCCATATAAAATTTCAACATAGTTTGTATCCTCAATAGTTAAATTGAAGCTGAGACCTCAAAACAAATAAAAGAACATATTAGTAAAGATTAAATAGGGAGAAAATTGAATAATGAAGAAAGTAATTCCCAACTTGATAATCTGGCTTAAAAAATATGGTTTGTTCTATGTCTGGTAGATATCGTATAGACATGTGCTAACTGGGAGAGTATGTTTATATCTGTCGTTTTGGACAGTGTGTTCTGTGAGAACATAAAAGGGGCAAGTAGTGTTTGTGAGGATGAGAAGAAAAGAGAAGGCTAATACTGTTGGTGGAAATGTAAATTGGCACAACCATTATGGAAAACAGTCTGGAGGTTCCTCAAAAAACTTAAAATAGAAATACTATATGATCCTGCAACCTCACTTCTGGTTGTATATCCAAAGGAAATAAAATCACTATCTTGAAGAAATATCCACACTCCGATGTTCATTGCAGCATTATTCATAATAGCCAAGATATGGAAACAACCCAAATGTCTGTTGACAGCTGAAAAGATAAAGAAAATGTAATAGAATACTATTAAACTTTTAAAAAGAAGGACATCCTGTCATTTGCAACAACATGAATAAATCTGGAGGACATTATGCTACGTGAAATAAGCCGGGTACACAAAGACAAATATTGCAGATCTCACATGTACGTGGAATCTGTAGAAGTCGAACTCACATTAAGGGTCATTTCCAGGGATCAGGGGTGGGATGGGAAATAGGAAGATGTTGGTCAAAGGATACAATCCTTTCATTGTAATGTGAATAAATCCTAGAAATCTAATGTGCATCATGGTGACTATAGTCAATAGTAACAATATATTGTATACTTGAAGTTTGCTAAGAGAGAATATCTTAAATATTCTCACTATACACACAAAAAAGGTAACTATATGAGGAGAAAATAAATTTCTGTTGTTTAAGGAACCAATAAAAAAGGGACACAAATAATCTAGAATTAGGAGGTCAGGAATGATTTGTTAAAGTTCTATTATCAAATGATTGAACGTTGAGTAGGATTTTGCCTGGGAAAGGGGAAAGTATTTTAGATAAAGAAAACATGCAAAAGAGGTAGTACGGAGAGTTTAATAAATTAAAAGTCCTGAAAATAAAAAAAAAATAAAAATTTTAAAAATTCTTAAAAAGTACATTAGTTGTCAGCAGTTGGGGGATGAAGGAAACAGGCAGTGACTGCTAATGGGTACAGACTTTCTTTATGGGGTGGGGGGTGATGAAAATGTAAAATTGTGATGATGGCTGATGCTTGAAGAAAGAAACATGAACACACTTAAATGCTAATGAGGAAGCCAACAGAGGAGGGAAAGGATGCAGAAAAGAAGATAATATATCAAGGTCCCTAAAAAGATAGGAGGTGATACATACCCACAAATGCTACTCAAGTCAGGTCCAAGAACTGGTGCTGGTTCATCAATTATTTGTTAGTGATTTGTGATGTGATGTACACAGATTGAAAATAAACATTTAGAAATTTTTATAGTAATTTGAAAGAGTTATTTTATGTTAGTTGAATCTAATAAAAATGTGGGCTTCTATTTTTTATGTTTCTTTAATTTTTCTAGTGATTAATTTTTTGTGGAACACTATTTTAAAATTACAGGTCCTTAATGGATTGGGAACAAAAAGATTTGGCTCTTTAAAGATAATTTGAGGGACACTACTCTAGAGCAGAGGTAGAGTGATTAGTTTTACATAAAAGGGACAAATACTTCCTTATAAATCAAGAGAAGAAGGGCAGTACGACAAAAAGAAAGTATTGATTTTAACGTTCTTTTTTTACATTAATATGTAATTGTACATATTCATGCAGTACAGTGAGATGTTTTGATATATATATATACATAATATAATGATCGAATCATGGTATTTATAATTTCCATCATTTCAAACATTCATCATTTCTTTGTGGTGAGAACGAACATTCAAAATTCTCTCTTTTAGCTATTTTGAAATATACCATGCAATATTATTAACTATTGTCACCCTTCTGCTGTTTCTGTTTTCTTTGCAAAGTAAGACAAAATGTCATCTGCTAAAAGTAAAAGGGGAAGCGGGGGATTCAATGGCTTGGGAAATGGAGCTTGGAAAAAGATGCCATGAGGTGCAGGGGAACGCTCTGACCAGAGGAACCTGGAAAAATGTCTGGTGATTGAGGGATTGTGGGAGTTCAGATCTATGTATTTACAATGCTGCCAATCAAGAGGCCCAGAAAGACTTCCAGGAATAGTTAGGAGAAATGTCATAGGGGATAACGCTGTGTGAGCAAGTGGGAGATAATGCGCCAAAAAAATGATGAATACGTGCTAAGGTAATGTTGGTTCAAAACAGGCTGGTAAGGATGGGGAAAATTTTAAAGATTATTTTAACATTCATATTTAAAAATATTACACACCAGGATCAGTGGGAGGTGATCAAATGGTTTATTCTATCAAGCCTTGTGAAACAGGCATTTAGACACATTTATAATGTAAAAACTGAGGTCTGAGGATTAAGTATCCTTATAATCATACAGTAAACTAGAAGTAAAACTAGGTCCAGATTCCAGATTTCTGATTTCCTATTTTGGACTCTTTAAGCTCTACGAAAGCATAAAAAAGACATTTAAAAAATTCCCATTATATTGTGACAAAATAAAGACAAGTTCTTTTCAGTGGGAGAGATTTTCTGGGATGTCTGTGAGTTTTATCAGAGTTATTTTTTTCAGATTGCTCATTTTGCCTAGTGTTTCAAATACAAAAGACACCCGTGAATCAGCTTTAGGGCATTGTATTCATTGTCTCCTAAGAATGCAGCTTTACAATAGATTTGGCTGCTGTTCTTCTGCTGTACAGTGAGAAGCATATAATAATGATAATAAGAACTTCCATTTATGTCCTGCTTCACAGTTTCCTAAGTACTTTCACATGCATTATCTTACATGAACTTCATAATAGCTCAGAACATATTCACTGATGCTTTGTTTTATTCATGACTGTCAGATTGACATTAGTCATACACATTTTGCTTATTCATATGGTTGGTTAGCTATATAAAAGCTTTAATCAGACAAATAGAAAAATACAAAGCAAGGAGAAGCTAAAGTGTTATTTATAATTCTGAATCGCTTGCTTTCCTTCTTTCATTTGGTTAAATCATCAAAAGTAAGCCAGATGCCTCTTTAGGAACTAGCATTATCTAAATATATTTATTCAAAATTTTTAAAGAATATGAAATTCTATTAATCAAATAACTGTTTTTCAAGATTAGTCACATTATACAAAGATCCCCCATTTGCATTAAAATGGTATAAAATAATACGTTATCACTCTAAATTTTTTCTGGATATAATTTATTCTTTCTTTAAAAATTCAGAAAAAAACTATGGTATCTTGAAAAATAATTAATGGAGTACACCAGTTTAAAATTTGGTTTAATTTTCAGGATAATTAAACATTCATGTTATGTAGAAATTAACCTTTTTGTTTTTCTCCCTTTTTTAGTGTAAGTTCATACTAAGAGTAAATAGAAAAATTTTGGATTTATCTTCACTATTTTTTCTCATATTTCAGGAGAAAATATCTTTGAGCAAAGTAGACTAAAAACATTGATCTCCATATTCCTTATAGTGTAGTCTCATAGTCTTTGTGTAAAATTTGTACTATGAAAAAATGGCCAACAAATGGAATACAAGATGTTAATTTATCATCAAAATATCTCCCTCAAATTTGTGACTCTGAATATTGTCACATGTACTCTGGGGCTGTTGTATAAAGTTATTCTCCCTGTAGAATAGTATTAAGGAGCACAACTTAAACAATTGCTTATACATTCTAAATAAATTATAAATTATAAGGCTTAATTATTAAACTATTTAGAACTTTCTGAAATTTTTAAAATATATCGCAATATTAACCCTAGTGAATTGGAGATAGGTCAGAAAAATATTAAACATAGTTCAACAGCCACAGAAAATAGTTGCTTGTAAACATTGTATTTCATTGGGTTAATAGGTAGAATGTATATATACATTATTTTGTCATTTTGAATTTATTAGCAGTGCGGAAAAAGAGTTAGCTAAGTTTTAGTCATTGCTAGAATGGAAAAGCTTTTGATAAGCCCTAGAATCATGCTAGTTAGTCTGAACCATCTTAGAAAATATCTTAATTGAAAACTGTAGCTATGCAGTTTAACTAACCTTGAAAATTTGATAGAATAGAGATCACAGGTGTTGTGAAGCATGACTAATGAACCAATGTAAATACCAAATAATGAATTATGTAATAAATATTCTCAATATACTCTAATTATTTCTTCCTACCCAGATTTATATTTATTAAAATTCCATATTTGACTTCAGTTGTACTCACCAATGTTTCTAATGAGACATTATTTGCTTACTTTTAAATTCATATAGTAGGAGTTTTAAAGAGCTTGTGAAGAGAAGTAACACCGTGGAAACATATAATTACCTTAAAATTTTATCTCTCCTTTGAAAAAAGAAACTCTCTTGAATTCATTTAGAGTTATTAAACAACCTATCACCTATCTTTTACCACATGAACCACAATTGATATCCACAAATAGTCACTAGTGCCTCCCAGTCAATAGCACAATAAGTGGAAAAGTCAATTCTGTGAAAGATGGAATGTTTTTAAAGTGATAAAAATATAAAACTGTTATTGTTTTGTAATATGTGTAAAATATAGCACTAATTATTTGGGGCCTGTAGAGATATGAAAAATTAGCTTCCATCTTTTGTTTTTATTCTTTAACTAATTAGAATTTTGTATAAGGGAAAATCCTAAATATAAATATATATTCACATATGTGTATATATATTTCTTAATTGTGAGACCTCTGTTAAGCATCTGGTCAATTTCAAAATTTGAACAATGCAATGATCATTTTGGGGGCAAAATTGATTTCATTTTTCTTCTGTTATTTATTGTACTAGCTATAAAAGAACAGATGTCTTTCTTGTATATAAATTTATTTTAATAGTTGTCATTAGGTCTTTATCTGTAGTTTGTCAATGTGGTTCTACAGATATATTCAACCATCTGTTCTTTAAACCTGCTCTTCATTCGACTTATAGGAGTGTATTAATTTTATTGGATCAGCCATTAATATAATCAAAAGTTTGTTTGCCCCGGAGTATTCCAAAAAGACAGACTTCATCAGTAAAAAACACCCACTTTCTTGCTAAATAATCATTTCTTTCTTTCTTTTTTTTTTTTTACATAATTTCTTCTATTCATTTAACAGTCACAGATTTTGAAAAAAAAACAAAAAACGTATTACAGAACAGGGCTTTCCTCAGGGCTTCCATGAGCAATGTTCAGAAACATCTATAGACAATATATTTAAGAATTTGCTGTTACTGGCAAAAGAAATAACACAGCTTTACATCTGTGTTGCTACTTTTTCATTCATTTCTGAAATGTTACATTGTGAACTTTTATGAAATACTATAGATTTCTGACTGGAAAAATGTAAATGTGTGAGATGTGATATTTTCCATAAAGGCAGTTGTCTAAAGATCTCAGTTCCATAGACTAGCAAATGAGGCACCATCTGAAAAACCATCATCCCCCTCAGTAACTGGGTAAAATTGATCCCATCTTTCATAAATTGACTTCCAACACTGTTTGGGAATTATCTTAGGGCAGCCATGCTTTTTCTTATGTACCTCAAATACCTCTGTATCCTCCAGCTTTCTGAGGTCACTCTTTGCTTTAGCATTCTAAGATATTACCTTGAATCCCCTGGCACATGCTGTAGGGAGACTCATCTAATACTTTGGTGAGTTTCTGAGGGTCTTACTCATCCTGGTCAGCACGATCTGACCTGATTCCTACCTGTTATTACCTCTGCCTCTTAATATGCTGATTGTTTTGAGTGTTTCTTCAAACCAATCTTAACAATTTTCGGGTTCCTTCATTCCCTCAAAGTTTTATTAACACAAGTTATTTTTAAATAGACTTTTACCAAAGGGTTGGTTTGGGAGTAACAGAAGGGGATTACAAGAAACAATGTAAGATGGAATATTAAACATTATCATCCTAAAATGCAATTGGAAATTCCTTGGAATTTCTGCTCTTAGGCCCTAACTTTTACTTTCATTTTCTTGAGCTACTATGTCTCTTTCTCTTCAGAAATATCTCCTCAAAGCTCTCAGATCCCACTTCTTCCTCATGCAGAGTTGTCCACCTCTTTGCCTCACTCACCTTTGGCTCAGGACCTGTTTTCACACAGCCCAAGGCTGATGAAGTGCTCTGCTAAACAAATGACTACTTATTTTGGGTCATCACCTTGCAGCATTAATAAAGAAATGGCGGAAGCTTTGATCTTCATTTCTTTCATTTATCAAATTCTTAAGCAGTTCTCCCACATTCCAATCTCCATAAATGATAAAGATTTCTCTTCTCTGTGGAACAAACCTTTGTGGTTTTACTACAGTAAAACCACAGTATAGAGTACATTTGTAGTGTGGCACAGGGTTTAGCATTGAGTAGATAAGGCTACACAACTTTGAGGAACTAACTCATTTAACCTCTCTGAGCTTCTGTTTCCTTCTCAGTAAAACAAGCAAAGCATTAAGATATAACTTTCAAGATTGTCAAGAAACTAAAAATACTGAATAAATTGTAACAACTCAATGATGTGACCCCTCTCTCTCTGTCTCTCTCCTTTCCTGCTCTTTCCCCCTCTATTTTCTTAGTAGAGGTGTCACTTTACTAACTGGAACTATTTTTTTCTTAGACATTATATTTCTAATGTCCAAAATGCATGAGGTGTCTTCACTCACAGTACAATTTGCTGACCCAGCTTAATCTATAGCCTGAGAAGACCCCTTCATCTCTATAGTTCTTGCCTTTCTTGATTAGTTGGACCCAGTTTTTGGTATCTGCATTAAAAAACCCATTTGAACTCTAAAATTGTAAATTCTTTAGGGAGAATTAGATTTTAAAATTTCTCTTCTCTCCAATTAATTTCAATTTCCTTCCTCTTTCTCCTAGTTCTCTTATAACAATCGAATTCCTACTTATATCTCTTCGGCTTGGTGATTTTTAATTACTCTCAGATGTACACTCTGAATTAATTAATCCCACCAGATGGCCCTTTAAAACTCACGAGTATTATATTTAAGGCATTAGCCCAGGTTATAAGACAACTCTGGTAATATTTAGTGCTCTATCCCTGGTACTGAGTCTCTGTTACCCCCCAGTTTTAATGTTGACTCAGGGCTGAGGATTAAGTGGTTGATAATTATTTCCATTTGCCTGTGAGCAAGATCTGATTGGCATACTTAGTCTTACCTTATACTCACATGACATAGTTTTGCCAATAATTCTATGCTAATTGTTCTCAATTTCCCATATTTAAAAATTAGGTGCAATTTAAGGGGTCATATAGACTATTTTTGAAAAAATAAAAGCGTATAATTAATATATTCTAGAAAGTCTCCTTGATTTATTATTTTATCGAGTGCTTAGGTAAGCATAGCCAGTTTTTAAGAAGTAACCTTTGGAGAGTGACATCAGCAAGATGGTGGAATAGAAAGTCCCCTACCTCCAGTTCTTCTACCAACTAGCACTATCCAAAGACAACAATGCCCTCATGAAAATCCCAGACCTTGGAGGTGAGGCTGAAGCACCCTCTTTGATCATTAAAAACCACAAAAAGCCACATTCGTAGAGTAAGAGGAATGGTTTGATTTTCACTGCATTGTCCCCTCCCCAGGTTGGCACAGTACCACATTGGAGGGTTTCCCTAGGCCTATGGTTTTTTCAGTGAGGAAAGAGCCCAGAAACAATATACAGTTTCCCCAGTGTTTTGGGGTACATCCTGGAAGGCCTTTGTCTTTTCCCACAGGGAACACAGGGGAAACCAGACCACCTGGGATCCCCTAGGGACAAAGAAAGGGTGTGGGCCTTACAGCAATTACCACATGAACTTTGGCAGAAGCACTGCATCCCTGCTGGCAGTGTGGCCCAGCCAGAGAGCAGAACCAGTGGCTCCTCCTACTCTCAGAGTCAAGTTGGTGCTCCAGTCCCACCAGGAACATGGATGGCAGTTCTGCCCAGCTGGGGTCCCCAGCCAGTAGTCCAGCCCAGCCATGAAGCATAGCTATTGTCCTGCTTGGGCAGGGATCCCATCCAGCAACCCCCTTCAACTGTAGAACACAGCCTGTGGTCCTGCCTGACCATGGAGCCCAGTCAGCAACCATGCCTAGCTGCAGAAACAGCCTACATCCATGCCATGATGGAGCCAACAGCCCTATCCAATTGAGGAGTATAGCTTGCAGCTGCACCTGACCAGGGAGCCTTGTTAGCAACCCAACCTGGCTATGGAGCCTTGCCTACAGCCCTGCCCGGCTCTGCAAAGCCCAGCCTACAGCTGTGAAACCTACACTAGAACATAGCCTGAAGCCTGGCCAAGGCACAAAACCCAGCAGATGATCCCCATGAACTGCAGGCCACAGCCTGTAGTCCTTCCTGACTCAGGAGACCAGACTCTAGACCCTACAACTGCAGGGCACAACCCAAAGCCTTGCCTGAACAGGGAAACCAGTAGTGAGCCCAAATGATCACAGAGCACAACCTAAGCAGGAAGCCCAACTAGCAGACCACCCAACTATGGAGTCCAGATTTCAGCTCCACCTGACTTCCCAGCACAGTGAATGGCCCTGCCCAAGTTAAGACCCTGACAGCAAGCCCTGCATGCCTACAGACACTGCTAGATGACCCATCAAGAACCCTAGGCTGGACTACCTGTGAAAGTCTATCCCTGACAAAGCAAACCTGTAAAACTTGGAAGAGATGGCATGGCCATCACAAACTTGCTCATTCATTACTGCTCCCTTCTAACCATTTATCTAATCATTACCATCTCTAAAAGTATAACTCAACTCTTATTTTCCTGAAACCTTTCCTTGAAGGTATTTATTTGTCTATGTAGTTAAAGTCAAATAAACCCTTGGCTACGTTGAATATTTATCACGTGTCATTAATTCTCTTGTATTCCTACCTCCTGCAAATTACTTCTTCCATTAGATTGTAAATTTTTTGAGGGACAGAATTTATATTTATTTTTTGATAGTATAATGTCCTGTACATACCTTTTTGATGATCAGGAATGGTAAATGACATAAAACATGGACCTGTTTATTTTTTACCTAACATTTTATCATAACAATTCCCAAATATACAGAAAAGTTTCGTGATTTATATGGTGAACACCCATATGCCCACTATATGCATTCTGCAATTGCAGGATATATTCATTTTCTATAACTAATGATAAGGTTTTATCATCTTCCTTCTTTGATCTAATATTTGAAAAATTTTAAATTAAAGTACCAAAGATGGGGACACTATCCTTTATTAGAAAATGACTAACTCTGCTTCATCAATCTTATCATACTTTCCTCCAAGCTTCAGAGAATATGAAATAATATGCTTTATTGCTATAAATTTCAGTTTCTGTGATCATTACATTGTCTAAATTTTTTGACCGCCAAGCTGTTGTTTTTAAGTCCAGAAAAATTATTATTTTTATTTTTACGGCAGTGCTATTTATAAATAAAATAGTTTTAAAGTGAGTATGACTTTCTATTTGTAAAAAATGTTTTGTACCCACAATTATAAATATTCCCAGTAGATTAGATGAGTACAAACTGATAAGTTATTAACCTATATACTAACGTTAAGATTTGTGAGATTAAATATTGATTATGCTTAATAAGTTTTTTTTAATTGCTTGAGAAGAACACATTAATCCAAGGTAAATTTTGCTAGTAAGGAATACTATTTTTAGTGATCTTAACAGAGAATTGTCTTGATCAACTTAAGACTGAACATTGACCAAAAGGTTTTAAGCTCCAAAATAATGTTTGCCTATTTTTCTTTAAGAAATTTCAGGACTACCTAGAGTTGGTTTTACGTCATAAGTAATTAGATTCTATCTACTTCAGGGCAGATACTGTGTCTCATTCACAACCTCTGGTGCTTTTCATAGTACCCAGCTACAGCTAAATTGCTGGCCGTTGAATGAATACTGGGAAGAAAATAGACTCTAACCTTAGAATTTCCCTCATTTTCATGCAACAAACATTTATTGAATCTTCAGTTTGCAAAGTACTAGGCATATTGATTTTGGGCATAGTTATGCAATACAAATGAGAAAATATTTTTTCCCTCTTGCAATTAGATTTATAGTCTTTCTTGAGAAATACTTTTCAACTTCTTATACCTAGAAGAAAGGGCACATTCTATTTATGTATATTTCTTCCAACAGTAGTCCAAAGATAAGTAAATTTAATTTTATTTTGTGACATTTTCCTAAATAACGGTCGACTTTTTGGAATCTGTATTTAATTCCTAGATATCCACAGGAAATCAGTGTGAGCAAATATTATTAGAATTTCCCAATACAAACCAAAGGAAATAAAGTACGATGATCAAAGCTAGTATACTTAGGACTTTTTGTTATGGCAAGGAACTTTTACTGTTATTACTGGAAGGAAGGGGAAAATTATCACTATAATAAATACAATTATTAACATTTAACTTCTGAGTAGTTTTCATTTTATTTTAGTATTTATACAGCTGAAGTATGTGTGAATATAATTACAATAATCATCAAATGTGTTGCAGAAGTTATTTAAATGTTTACTTTTCTCCTGCTAGTGCTTGAAGAATGTGAAATACTTCATTCACATATCCCTGTCCTCTTCTTGGGAGCTGATAAGGAAGGATGTAGGAAACTCCTTTCAAGATTCTATTTCCTTACATCTTTGCCTTGTTTTCATTCAGTCCTTCATCAATTTACTCTGATAGGTCAGGTTTCCTCCTTCATAAGAACATTCTCTGGAAGCTACCTGTAAAACTCAGTGTTACTGAGCTTTCTTAGGTGGGACATGGTGTTCTGTTCCTTTGTATCTGTTAATAGCAACTTGGTCTGGAGACATCCTAAGATATTAATGACTTTTAGCTATACTGAAGATAAAGTCAAAAGTAATCTTAGTTCTATATAATTCATAAAATTGGGAGTGGGTTCACTTTTTAACTCTGATAACACCGTGACTAGTGGTGTTCTCTCACATCCATGTCCTTGCTTCCTAGAAACTAAAACACACAGCAGAATATTCTCAAGCAGGTCTCATTCCTTAGCTGTCACAGATGAACGAACCACTGAGACAATAGACTTGGTACCAATTAAATTATAAATACTCCCAATGTATGTACATATATAAAAGCAAAGCTACAACTGTATATTAACTAATTAGCTAATTAATACAATTAAATATTAATAAATATTAACAGAATCCAATGTTAATTTAAAAGAAGATACTATTGCTGCCACTGTCTAAAAATTAAGCGTCAGTTCATATACACATTAATTTTAAGAGATTTCTTTGAGTACCATAATAGGTATTAATATATGTAAAATACAACTCATTATAAATTTTAGTGGCATTTAAGAAGTTCACCTATAATAACATTAATTAAATGTTTAATTCACAATAATATATTTTGCCTTCTTTGAATTTAGAATTCTTTTCCAAGGTTTATTAAAATTTTTTCTCTAAATAATATTGATACTTTGTCTTCTTGTTTACTAAAATTTTCCTTTATTAAAGGGAAGATATTAAAAATTCTCCCAATTTTATTGGAACTATGCTTTACCATAAATGAATTTCTATTAATTTACCATTTAATGTTCTGTTTTATATAAGTAAAAATGGAGATCTAAATTAAGCAAATTTGCATGTTTTATCAGTGAAGTTTGGAAGTGGCGAGAGCTGAAGACTCTTTTCATAGATGTGACCGTAGACTACTTATGTGTGAGTTCAGATATAGGCCTTCAGTGTTTTTGAGATCTAAACCCAAAACAAACTCTTTCAGAGACAACTGGAGTAAAAGGTTTGAGACACAATAAAATGTATCTCTATTTTCTTTTTATACATATTTAAGGCATCTGTCTAGTGACATTAAAGATAAAATAATTGGATTAAGCATCTCTAATTTATGAAAAGTACCTATGACAAACAAAAGCCATCACAATAAAGTATTAGACTATAAAATATGTCTTTATTATGTGTAAGGTTATGCTCGCCTGTGAGTATTATGTTGATAACTTGAAAAGTGAAATACAATGAAACATTTCCTGATGGTCAATAATTTGTAGCAAACCAATGAAAGTCAAAAATTGCAGAAAATTTCCAGAAACATTAAATTTCTTTCTATCTTATATTTATATTTTTATATTTATTAATAACACAATTAATTAGTCATTTGTGCCAAATGATCCATAATTATTCTCATTGTATAGTTTAAAATATTATAATAATAAATTTGTGCTTCGTTATGTTTAAAAATATTTTTGTATGATTTCATACATTTAAAAAGGAAAATTCGTTTTAAAATTAATGATTCATTCAGATATTGTTTCCATTTTACTTCTTCAGAAAGCACACATAATCCGTGGAAATGAAGTATGACTTTCAAGAATTTACACAAGTTCAACGAGCCAATAACAACTTAGAGCAAATGCAAGTGAGACTTGCATTTTCCAACACGGACAAATGCAAACATTGAGCAATTAAAATGTGGTTAGTCTAAATGGAGATGTGCCATAAGTATAAGGGAAATACAGGTTTTCAAAGACAATCTGGAAGAAAGAATGGACAATATCTCATCAATTATTTTTAAATTGATTACATGTTGAAATAATCTCTTGAATATGTTGGATTAAATATTTCTATTCTTAAGATTAATGTCACCTTTTTCTTTGTACTTTTTAATGTGTCTACTAGAAAATTTAAAATTTAAAATATGTGGCTTGCATTACATTTCTATCAGACAGTCCCCAGGCAGTCCATCACCTGCTCATGCTTTACATGTGTTTTATTCACTGGTGCATTTGTGAGTGGTGTTATTATTCACTAACCGATGAACTTTCAAAGACCTTTCCACTTTCATGTTGAGTGTGAGGGGAAGTCCAGGCAATGAATTATTCACTTTGTAGCACTGAGGAAGCATTTAGTAGATCCCAAGAGGAGTGTGGAATGGAGGGCAGTTTTAGGTAGTCAGGTCTCTGACATGTGCTCTACCTTTAAGGGTTTGACACTGTTACAATTTAAGTATGATATATGCTTAAATTGAATTGTCTCCTGTTGCCTGCTGATGTTTACTCTCAGAAACAGACACTGCTTTCCAAGGTTGATGGATAAAGCTGTGTTGATTAGATTGTGCTAGAATTTTTGTTGTTTTTATTCCCATTCATTTTTGACACGATATTCTCAATGTTAATGTGGTTTTGGTTTAATAATTATTTTTTGATGCTGTTATTGTTCCTGCCAATGTAATATCCTCCCCAAGGGAATGTAAATACTTTCCATCAAAGAAACAATAATCAAATGGCAAATGAGACTGACATTTGTAGAAATGGAACTGACAGCAACATCATGCATAATTATTCAGTCTGGTTTGGTAGGAGAAAATTATCAAAATGCTAGCAAGATCAGCAATAGATTTGTGAAAAGACTGAGAGCAAATGCCTTTTGGTTTGTTTGTTATCGGTTTGGTGCTCTGTCAGGCACAGATACTTTATGCTTTGGCTGTAACTGTCAGGATTAACTGATTTGGCTACTTAGCCCTTCTCCAGGATTCTGGAAAGATAAAGTATAAAACTGATACAGGCCATTCCCTGAATGCAACTGTTCTGATGTTATACTTCCTCTAACTCAATTTTATTTGTTTAGAGTAATCTCAACACCAAAATAAAGACTCAATGTAAAGAAAACATTAGCTAAAATATCTTTTCATGTAAACCAAACAACCAGTGGTTTTACTTTCTATGCCACTTTTTTAGCAATCTATAATAAGAGCTATTTGGGCATAATTTCGTTAATAGTAAAATTGTCATTCAAAATTTGTTTCATTACTTTGCTAGACAGATTTTTCTGAAGATCTACCTATATGCCAGTCACTAGGCTGGGCTCTTTGGAAATACAAAGAATCATTCTTGACCTTATACTCTAGCTGTGAGTTTCCTTCCACCACAGTGGTAAAGGCTCTGTATAGATCTAGGCAATAGATGAATTCGCAATTGTATGAAGGTGCAGCCATTTCACATGTGATATACAAAAGCAGAGGCAACCTGAAAAACTGAAATTCACAGAGAAGCCTCAGAGCTGCAACCAGTCACATGATGCACATTCTGTTTTAACCTTTTCCCTGACCTTTTGTTTTCTTTTCCTTAAATATTTCTTTCAGGAATTACTAAAAATGAACTGATTATGTTTTACTTTACTAGACTGGGAAGGCGTGGAATAAGTCACATGTATCACTTTGTCCCTGGCACCCAGATCCTAGAGCACTGTGTTCTTCATCAGAGGCTGGCCCTGATTGCACCGAGTGAGGATGTGGGTGGGATGCAGGCAGATTAAAAAGGAAAACAAAGGCTTTGTATAACATTCCAATTTGCTTGCAAAGATAATGTTGCTATTCTTTTACTTACTCTTTTATATTTGTTATATAATCTCATAGGATACTATCATATGACAAATGACAAATGATGTAGAGCCCTGATAATAACTGATACAATAATTAAGAACAGACTGTATAATACTGGTGTTCAGGGCTCTATTGTGTTGGTGAACAAAAACATATTTATTGTTCAATTTTTCTTTTTCATTTCTGTAAAATTCCTACAGGGATTGCCTTTAGGGTTATGTGATATAGATAGATATAGATATATAGATATAAATATGAATATACACACATGACATATATATTTAACATATATATTTAGGGGCATATGGGTTCTTCTAGGTGAGATATATAGAAAATACATCATATTTTTTCTGAACAAATTTGTGTTATTAAATTGCCTGAATTATACAAGTCAATACTTTTTCCTCTCTAAATAATTCCACCAAATTACACTGAAATTTGTTCTGAGGCTAAACTAAAAACTTAATCTGTTTTGTAAAGCCTTGTCGGATATGGTCATTATTTTCTTTTCTTTTCCAGTTTCATCTTTCCTATTTTACCCTCACTCCTCATATGAACCAACTTGCAAGTACTATGTTCCTCTGTTTCTGAACCCTTGTAGCCGTTGTTTCTGTTTAACTTGGCTAACTCTCATCTATATTCTGTCCAAGTTTTGCAATGACTGTATTTGGGAATATTCCCTGATGTCTCAATTTTTAATAGGTGCCTATGTTATGTGCTCCCACTATATCCTGGACTTGTATATACCCTAGCACCTACCATATTGTCCCTTCCCTTTGTTCCCCACAATAGTAATTTCCCTTTGCTGGAGCGACTGTGCCCTCCATCATACACTAGAGATGGCAAATGGGATTATTCTAATTTAATATTAGTTGAGAAATAAATTATTGACAATACCCCCAAAACAAATTTTTTTAAAAAGCCCTGTTTTAATTGAGGAAGAAGGGTTTGATGAAGTCAAAATGATTGAAAGTCTTTTAAACACCATAGATATTGACCAGATTTTCAACATTTTCTCTTTTTATTCTATGGGTCTCTAGCATAGTACCATTTTCCATTTCTATACATTTCTTGGTGCAAGTCCCACATGTTAATTTATTTGAATCCTAAACCATAATTTTTTATTACATAAAGTCACTTTGAGTTACAGATCTTCTCACTTATTTATGGAAGTTTCATATATTTTTTTCTTTTCAGAAAAGAAAAAGTGTTTCGGCTACAAAACAAAGATAGTATTATCTTTCATTAAGTTCATCATTCTAGTTTTTAAAAGTTTTCACTTATAGTTATAGCACCAGGTGTTAAAATTATTTTATTGTCAAAGCATCTGAAGCAAAGCAGTTTTTGTTGACTTCAGTTTTCTGGAGCTTTGTCTTTTTGGGGGAAAAAATCTATTTTATAGCACAGTCATATTCAGAAATAAATCCATAGAATAATTGAAAACTAAGCTATAGTGATTCCTGTTTTTATACATTTAAAATGATATAACTGAATGATTTAAAATTTTTTTATTTGTACAAATTTATGGGTACATGTTCAACTTTGTTACATGCGTAGATTGTGTAGTGGTCAACTCAGGGCTTTCAGGGGATCCATTACCAATAAACATACATTGTACCCACTAACTAACTTCTCATCTTTCACCCTTCACCCTTCCGAGTCTTCATTATCTATCATTCCACTTTGCATCCATGCGTACACATTTTTTAGCACCCACTTATGGGTGAGAACATGCAATATTTAACTTTCTGTGTCTTGACAGTTTTATCCATGTTCCTGCAAAAGACACGATTTAATTCATTTTTATGGCTGAGTAGTATTTCATGTGTCTATATACCACATTTTCTTTATCTGGTCACCATTGGTGGACACTTAGGTTGATTCCATATCTTTGCTACTGTGAATAGTGCTAAGATAAACATAAGAGTGCAGGTATCTTTTTGGTACATTGATGTTGATCTCAACCAGTGGTGAGATTGCTAGATAGATTGAATGGTAGTTATATTTTTAGTTCTCTGAGAAATCTCCATACTGTTTTCCATAGAGGATGTACTGATTTACATTCCCACCAACAGTGTATAAGTAAACTCTTTTCTGTGCATCCTTGCCAGCATCTGTTATTTTTTGACTTTTTACTAATAGCCATTCTGACTGGGGTAAGATAATATCTCATTGTGGTTTTAATTTACATTTCTCTGATGATTAGTGATGTTGAGCATTTTTTCATATATCTGTTGGCCATTTGTATGTATTCTTTTGAAAAATGTCTATTCATGTTCTTCGCTCATTTTGTAACGGGATTATTTGTCGTTTTCTTGGTTGAGTAGTTTGAGTTCCTTGTATATTCTGGACATTAGTCCCCTGTTGGATGGATAGTTTGTGAATATTTTCTCTTCTTCTACAGGTTGTCTGTTTACTCTTAATTATTTCTTTTGCTGTGCAGAGCTTTTTTAGTTGAACTAAGTCTCATTTGTCTATTTTTTATTTTGTTGCCTGTGCTTTTGAGGTCTTATTTATAAATTCTTTGCCTTGGCCAATGTCTAGAAGAGTCTTCCCTCAGTTTTTTTCCAGTATTTTTATAGTTTTGAGTCTTATGTTTAAGTCTTTAATCCATCCTAAGTTAATTTTTGTATATGGTAAGAGATAGGGGTCCAGTTTCATTGTTTTGTATGTGGTTCTGCAATTTCCCAGGTGCCATTCATTGAAGAGGTATCATTTCTCTAGCATATGTTCTTGTCAGCTTTGTCAACTATCAGTTGTCTGTAAATATGTGGCTTTGTTTCTAGGTTCAGTACTCTGTTCCATTGATCTATGTGTCTATTTTTATACCACCACCATGCTGTTTTGGTGACTATAGCCTTGTAATATAATTTGAAGTCAGGTAATGTGATGGCTCCAGCTTTGTTCTTGCTCAGGATGCTTTGGCTATTTGAGCTCTTTTTTGGTTCTATATGAATTTAAGGATTTTTTTTATAACTTTTTCGAAATGACATTGGTATTGTGACAGGTATTGCATTGAATTTATATATTGCTTTGGGCAGTATGGTCATTTTAATGATAGTAGTTCTTCTGATCCATGAATATGGGGTGTTTTCCCATTTTTTGTGTGATCTACAGTTTTTTCATCAATGTTTTATAGGTTTTCTTCTTTTTGTAGAGATCTTCCATATTCTTGGTTGAATTTGTTCCTAGGTATTTTATTTATTTTTATAGCTATTGTAAATGATACTGCCTTCTTGATTTCTTTTTTTTTTTTTACATTAAAGACATTTTATTAATGAACTGACATGATGAATTGGACCAGATATATGTTAACTGAATCATTAATTGGATTCTAATAATCTACTACAACAGTTAATACGGTAGCATATATAGTGTAAGAATTCTCCAAGCTGGGGGAACACCTTTAACCACAATTTTCCATTAACATCGTAAGCAAAGTGTATGCTGTTTAAAAGACAAAGAGCTTCTTTTTAGACAGTTATGCTGAATCCAGCAGAAAAATGAATTCTTCAACTATATATTACATTATTATATATACATTATTTTTTGTTGACTTCTTAATCCGTCTTCCACCTAACCTAACCTCTATTGTTTCCATTCTTTTTCAGTATTCCAAAATGCAGTGTGCCTAAAAACCAGTCTTTTATTTCTAGCATGGAAAGAAGTTAATAACAGCTTCAGTATGAATTTTAAATATATCCATAAAATGAAGCTCTTCAGTTCACAAAATTAATGTTGTAACCAAATATAATACTCATGTTGAATTCATGTACAATTTTAAAAACATATTCACGAATTCTATCATATTTACAAAAATATGACTACAATAAAATTTCTTTAACAGCATCCAAAGAAATACCACTATTTGAACATCTCAATTATTTTTCATGAATATAATAGGGTTTTAAGCATCTTTTTTTTGGGGGGGAGGGGGTTTCTCCACTCAATTTATTAGTATTACATCATACCCTTTTTGGTCCAGATTTTTATATGGCCGTCTATTCTT
Organism: Indri indri; assembly: GCA_004363605.1. NCBI lineage: Eukaryota > Metazoa > Chordata > Mammalia > Primates > Indriidae > Indri > Indri indri. The sequence goes on along the minus strand of RJWJ010003735.1, from coordinate 685 downwards.
CAGCAAACCTAAACATAAAAATGTATCTTCGGGTTTTCATTCTGAAGGTTCTCATGTCATGTAAAACTTTGATTTAATACATTTGTTATGCTTTTCTTTTGTTAACCTGTCTTTTTTTTTTTTTTATTCCAGGGTATTGTGAGGGTACAGGCCATTGTTGATGTATAGAAATGATACCAATTTTTGTGCATTGGTTTTGTATACTGAAATTTAATTAAATTTATTTTTCAAATTTAAGAATATTTTCTAGTGGATTCTTTAGGTTTCTCTTGATATAAGATCATATAATCAGCAAGGGATAATTTGACTTCCTCTTTTATAATTTGGATGCCTTCTCTTTCTTTCTCTTGCCTGATTGCTCTGGCTAGAACTTCCAGTACTATGTTGAATAGGAGTGGTGAAAGTGAGCATCCTTTTTTTGTTCCAGTTCTTAGGGAGAATGCTTTGAACTTTCCCCCATTCAGTATCATGTTAATTGTGGGTTTGTCATATATGGTCATATATTATTTTGAGGTATGTTTCTTCTATGCCTAATTTGTTGAGGGTTTTTAACATGAATGGATGCAAATTTTATCAAATGTTTTCTGCATCTATTGAGATTATAATATGTTTTTTGATTATTGGTTTTTGGTTATTGATTCTGTTTATGTGATGTATCACATATATTAATTTGTGTATGTTGTAC